>CM019702.1:57338223-57481923 GCA_009760885.1 Achatina immaculata
AATTATCTGGGATTCGAATACTAACTCTTGGTAGACGAGCAGCCGTTCAGCCACGAGAGAACAGCGTATTAACTACGCAAATAGCACCTCCAAAAAAGATGTTTTGTAAACACAGTCTTTAGTAACTGTTCAGTAGACAAGAGGGATCGTGAAAGCCGGAAAGAAACGATGTTGTGACACAGAAATTCAGTATAGTAGATTCAGTCTCTCTAGCAGGTACGAACTTTTAGACAAACATACACACGGTCTCCTGCATTGCCTGATGCAACCAGGTGCAAAGGAATGTCATTACCACATGACTATCAGCCTATCATGTCACATAACAAAGCTACTTCTGAGAATTATTATGAGAACAAGGAAAAAGATAAAAATGGAAATAGCAGATGAACAGTTTGGTGTGTTGAAGGAAAGGGAACAAACAATGCCATGTATGCTTTACGAACACTAACAGAAAGAGCTTTAGAAGTACATAAATATCCCTACTTATGCTTCATTGATTACACCAAAGCATTCCACAAGGTGAAACATGATATTATTAAAATGCTTGAAGACATAAATAGAAACGGGAAAGACCTGAGGATTGTAAAACATCTATATTGGTAACAGGAAGCAGCAATTCTAGATGAAAATAGAACTGCAAAATATCAACCAATAAACCAGGGATGCGACACAGATGTGTACTATCTCCAAACATTTTTTTCTCTGTACAGCAAGAATATTCTATGAATGATCATTTGAGAAACAGATATAAAAATAAGAGGATATAATATTAATAACCTTCAGTATGCTGAAAACCTGCAAGATCTGCAAAATCTCTTGGTTAAAGTCGCAAAAGAAAGTGAACAGAAAGGCCTTACTTTGAACATCAAAAGACAGAGACTATGGTTATATCTAAGAAACAGTGTCCACCAAAGTGAAGTATACAATTAAATTGGACTATTCTATAGCAGGTGCAGAAATTCAAATACCTTGGAGCAGTAATACCTTCAGATGGAAAATGCAAAACAGAAAATAAGAGCATAATATACCAACCAAAGACTTGCATTTCAGAGAATGAGAATATATTATGCAACATACCCTTATCAGTGAATGTTATAAAACGATCCTAAAATATTACATTGAACCTATCTTATTATATGGAATTGAATCATGGACAATAGGCAGGTCTGCATGAAACTCATTGGAAGCAGCAGAAACGTGGTTTATTAGAAGAATGTTGCGAATTCCTTGGACAGCAAAAATTGAGAATGTTTGAGAAGACTTGGGGATAGAAAAAATCGTAAAAAAAAAAAAATAAGAGAGAGACAAAATACTTTCATAGGACATGCAATGAGAAGAGGGGCACTGACAATATTATAACAGCAGGAAAAAATAGAGGGAAGAAGAGCATAGAGAGGCCAAAAGAAATGATACTAGGCAGTCTGACGGGATAATGTGATAGGAGATCACCAACTGATGTAATGGAGTTTTGAAAGATTGTGTATTCTGGAGAAACATAATAGCCAATGGCAGTCGTCACGGCACCTGATGATGATGATGATGATGATGATGATGTCACGCCATTCACTATATAAAACGTATCATTTTCATTCATAACAAATTACAACAAAATGATTTACATAAATGCACAAACCAGCAAATCGTTATTTCCTACTTTCAACCCCCCCCTCCCCCGACCAAGAAATACAAACTGAAGATCTGCTTAGATTTGAAACAACAGTGTTCATGTCGCAGGTCAGTTCTGAGCCAACTGCAAGGACCGAGTTATTGGAGAGATCAAATCTTCCTCGTGTAACGGTACCTCAACTTGACGAGTCCGGTATAAGTGATGAAGCATTTTTCATTTGTGCATGAGCTATATTTGGTGTTTTGTCCCAGATCATAGATATTTTTGATAATGTGACGACCATCACTAAAATAGCCTGCTTTATCAAGCAAGACATCAGAGACCATGTCAGCATTATTCTACTTGGTAAGAGGTTTCTTTATTTCAAGTCTTCTTCATCAATGAATTACTAATTTATTTTTATTAATTGTTATTGCCAGCTTAATTTATTCTTATATCTTAAACGTCACATAAGGCTCATAAGGTAGTTCACTAGTTTTTTCCTGTTTTTGGCGAGTCTTTCAACCTCATCAAAGGATTTTATACCTATTAAATTGACCTCTGTTAACGATGTCCCCTTTAGAGTTTCACATGGTCTGCCTCTTTTTCTGTGGCCTGTTGTCTACCACTTTATAGCTTGTTTTGGGATTCTCTGATCGTTTCGTCTCACCAAGTGACCAACATCTCCTTTTCCTGATCACCCAAGAGACTGGTTGTTGTTCAGTCATCTGTCTTATCTCTGCATTGTTCTGGAATTCGTTCCACTGATGAGAGTATTTTCCTTAGGCATTTGTTTTGAAAAGAGTCTAATGTCTTGTTTATTTCTTTAGTTGTTTCCTGTTTTCGCATATATAAATGAGGGTGGATATTACATTTGAATTGAATAGTCTTAACTTGGTTTTTGTGCTTCTAACTTTCGAATGCCATATTCTCAAGAAGATCGATGCTTAATTTGCCTTGTTGTTAATTTTAGGCAAAGTGTTCTATTTGTTTATTTAATACATACTGTTTGAGGTTTTCGTCATTATCATTTTAATATAGGAAAGATTGCGTGATTTTCTATGTAACAATCTTTAAGTTTCTGGTTTGGTCTCTATACGTGTATCTTAGTGCAGGTTTTCCAACTGATGGCCCGCAGACCCACGGGGGAGCCAAGGAAACTGCCGTGGGAACCAATGACCAAAAACTCGAGGTCCCTTTCTTATTTTCACTGAGAATGTTTAAGAACCGCTGTTTCTTCCAATCCTGTGTGGAGGAAATGACGTTTTTCATGTCTAAGAATAGGAAATATTGAACCAGATGTGGAAGCGATTGTTCGGAACAAGGCATGATTTCTCTCTCATTATATTTAGGTTAGTTAGCTGTCACACATTTTACATTCTGATCATTTCTCAGATCTAGCAGGAATATTAAATTATGTCTATTTTTTCGCTGTTGGCGAGATTCTTCAGCTGCCGTGCGTGGAGCGGTGCTCTTCCCGAACAATGAAGAAAGGTGCAAATGGGGTTGCCGCGCAGCACCACTGCGAAAAATATAGTAGAAATGATAAAGCGAAGCAAACAGTCAAATCATGGCACCTCTGGTATGGAGGTCGGCCACGTACTGAGTGCAGTCATATCGGGTGAAAAGCATGAACTGGCTTGTCCCAGACGTTAAGACACTGCTGGCGAGACTCTTCGAATGCCGCGCGTGGAGTGAAGCGCCTCCCGTTCAAGGAAGAAAATGAATAAAAGAAATAAAGGTTGCTGTGCGGCGCCGACGTGAAAAGGTGGTGGAAAGGATAAAGTGAAATGTAATCGGTATGTCCAGTAGTATCGCTGCGAGATCTACACATACCACGGCGCCTCTGCTCTACAGGCCGGCCAGGTCCGAAATACACCTACACTGGTTAAATTTCACTAAACCGGTATACACCAGGGGTGGAAATTGATGGCTAGACATATCATGCCACCTCCGCTCTAGAGGTCGGTCACGCCTGATATATACCCACAGTGATGAATTATGCCTAAACCGGCTCAAAACAGGGGTGAATCTTGAAGGCTACGCCTGTCACAGTACCTCTGCTCTAGAGGTCGGTCAGGTCCCAATCAGGCCCATATTGGGATAATATGCCTAAACCGGCTCAACCCAGGGGTGGAAATCACTAGTGGCGAGGATTTGTCTTCCTGGACAAAAGCTCCATCTTGGTCACAACTAGGAAGGGTAGCGGCCACGACCACAAAATGCTGAAGTCAGAGACACTGGACCAGGGCAGTCTAGATAGGCAACCACCTCTCACCCGGCGGGGATGTTTGCGTATCCTAATCACGCTGAGGTTTTCCGGTGACAAATTCCAACTCTGGACTGGATGGGCAACCACCTCTCACCCGACGGTGATACACGGGTATCTCAAAACACGTAGAGGTTTTCCTGTGAGAAGGTCCAATTCTGGCCTGGGTGGGCTACCAGCTCACACCCAGCAGGGATGCACTGATATCCTAAACACGTCGAGGTCTTCCGGTGAGACAGTCCAACTCTAGACTAAACTGGTGCAACGAAAACCACGGTGTCACGCAATCCGCTTCAGAGACCCATACAAAAATACAGGCTAAAGCCCTGAGATACTCTGAACCTCTTGTGGTCCTCTCGGGGATCTCGTGTGGTCCTTTCGGGGACCACACAGGAGACCACGGGACCTAACGAGGACCACAGCCGTAAATTCAGTAGGATCACAATGCGGTCTTGGTGGTAGAAGCGAACGAAGAAAAAGAAAAGTCTTTTTTTTCTCTTTTTCTGAACGTTCAACACGTTTGTATTTTTTTTAGTGTTGTGTGGTGTTTACAAAAAGACAGTAAATGGGATTTCATACATAATAGAGGCATTTCACCACTAAGCCATACTGGAAAAATATTATGAAAGATCTTAAAGAACAGACTGCTACCAGTGATTGAACCACAGTTAAATGAAACTCAGATGGGATTTAGAGAAAATAGAAGCTGTACAGATGCCATCTTTTCCCTAAGACAACAAACAGAAGAAACAGTTGAACACAATCAGCTACTGCAAAGAGGTTACGTAGATCAAGAAACATTATTTAATAGAGAAGATAGATTTAAACTCTGGAAAATCATGATGGAGCTAGCACACACCTGATCAACCTATGCAAAAACCTGTATGAAAACAGTCAGTGTACAGCTGCAGTAAATACAGGACACTCTAAACCGTCCATCATAAAAACTGCAGTGAGGCACGGCTGTGTACTATCTCTCTTACTATTCATAACATGCACTGACAACATCTGCAAAGAAGTTAACACATATAGTAAAAACTCCATTCTACAGCTGCCTAACATCCAAACCCCAGAAAAAACAACAGCTTCCAGAAGACATAACCAATAGAAGGACCATAAACTAACTTCTTTACTCTGAAGATCAAGCTGTTGTAGTCACATCAGAGAAAGACATACACCAGAAGATGGTAATTACAGAAAGATTAAATATCCTGTTATAATAAATGCCGAGTCGTACTAAGAAGTCTACTAGTCCCCTCAACACCGAGAGGTATATGAGGATAGAGACAAGACAAGTAGTGTTTACTCATTAAAGGTTACTCACGTTTTCTTAAAAAAATATTCCTTTGCATTTAAAGACGTGACACTTTTATA
Organism: Achatina immaculata; assembly: GCA_009760885.1. Classification (NCBI taxonomy): domain Eukaryota; kingdom Metazoa; phylum Mollusca; class Gastropoda; order Stylommatophora; family Achatinidae; genus Lissachatina; species Lissachatina immaculata. The sequence goes on from CM019702.1 coordinate 57,343,473, forward strand.
AAGTATGGGGGGAGGGGTCTGTGGCCTGGATTTTTAAACAGCAGGTGGCCCGTGGAATTTTGCTAATTGTTAACCTCTGCCTTAGGGAACTTTACATCGCGATGAATCTGTATAGTTTCCTGTTTAACTACTGCGGATCTGTCAGATTTCAATTCTATGAACCAGTCATTTTACTTTTCACCATTTTATCACATCCATTAGATTTCATTTTCTTCCAAGCCAGTTAGAAAACTTTAATTCTGAATGTGTTATAACTGTTATGTTTAAAGGTAGATAACCATTGAAACAATTGTGAAAGAACTGTCTAAAACGTTATCCCCCGTGGCTGGTTATACCTGCCTCTGTAAAGTTTGTGAGACATGTTCGGCTTTGTGAGACAACACTCTGAAGTTTTGGTCGGTATTAGCTCAGATTTCAAGTGAAAATGTTGTTAATAATCGCTTTGATAGTTACCTTGTGTACTGCAAGTGCGATAAAAATGTAAATTTTGCACTGATTTCTATTCTTATGGTAGTGACGTTAGTTTAGATTTGGTGTAACTGCTTGCATTCTATTCATCATATGCTGAATATGATGGTATGTTGCTTGCGACATGTGCTCCATCATCTTCATTTTCATGATTATTTTGTTCCTGATACTAAACCTTTCATATGTTATGAAGGACTCGTCTCATGTTGCTATTGTGCCATTTCTTGTAAAAATGTTGATGCTTTTTTAATACACGAGAATTTTGATTTGTGAGTCACATGGCTACTGGTTATGTTATACACCGATGTTTTTAGTGTCGTTCACTAATGTTTACTTGCGCAGAAACATACAAGGACAGCTTTATGAAAGGTTCTCAGACCACCATACGAGGATAGCTTTATGAAAGATCCGAAGACCACCATACGTGGATAGTTTTGTGAAAGGTCCACGGACCAACACATATGGATAGCTTTATGAAAGTGACTTTTAAATTGGAGCATTTTTCAAGACTATACTTTTATTAGGGTATGCTGTATTAATAAATAGCTTAAATTATTCTGTTTCTCAGTATTCTTATGAAACTGCAACATTCACATAAAAAGACAGTAAATGATAGCATCTGCCTTTCTATTGTCAGATACAGTTGCTCAGAAATTTGATTTATTTTTCTGAAGAAGGCTGGCTAGTAAAGAGTATTAAAGAGATAAAACTTAAATATTGAGACACATTAAACGCCATGATAATTTAGAGCAGACCATATTGGAAGGATACATAATGGGTATACGAAAAATAGGAAGACCAAAACGAAGATGGCTGCAAGACATTGTTGACGATCTGCAAATGGATGCAGCAGCAATAGGCCATCTTGCTCACAACCGAGAGACCTAAAGGAGTTCTGTTTGGGAGGCAAAGTTCCGCAAGGGACATGCAAATAAATGAATGAATGATTAAAACTCTTGTTTATACATCCCGACTAACATAGTCATTTTCTTGTATAGATCTCGCAGTCTTCGATCTAAGTTCTCTTGTACGGTTAGTCTAGATGGACATCTTATATACACCACCAGTTCTTCCGACCTGCCTGTGCAGAAAAAGGAAGTGAGTTATCTCATTTTTCTAATACCTTATACAACTTTTACTCGAGTGAACAGCTTGATCACAGCAGTAATCACCCTGGAAAGATGTTTATGTATAATATCTCCGTTAACGGTAACAACCCCTATTTTGCATGCAAGGACATATATCACATTGCGGGACTCGCCTGTGAATCTCTCATGGTGAGTGAGGATAGTTTTGGGAAAGGTGATCGTTTTCGTTTCCCAGATTACAGGACAGGTAACACAGCGAGGGCGGTTACATTGTCTAGTGCTACCATAAGCAAGATTCAGCTTCAGTTGGCTATGGAAGAGGATATCCTTATGATTTGGTTCACGTTTAAGTGTGGATCTGAGAAAATGTCACGAGTGTCGGTGTCAGTTGGATTAGTGTACACAACTGTGGCCTGTTAAGTAAATAAAGCTGCTCCTACGTTTTTTTCCCACATCATATATTTTGGAATCACAGCTTTGCTGCAGTATCCTCGAGCATAGTTATACACTTATACACTAATTATTGAGGCGTTTGTTATAATATATATATATATATATATATATATATATATTACTCATGCTCATTGTTCTGTTTCTACATTCACTAATAGCCAGTCTTAATTTGCAAGCCCTGTTTTCAACCGCTCTGTCATTAACGGTCAGTGTGTAAAACGTATTACACAATTCATGGCGCATATCAGTTCTGAACAAACTACACGATTTGAGTTAATTTGGAGATCAAATTTTTATTTTGTAACGGTAGCTCAGCTTGATGTGTTTGGTATAAGTGATGAGGCGCTTTTGATTTTTAACTGGGCTGTATTTAATGTTGTGTGCCAAATCATATCTTTGGCATTGTGACAAACATCATCAGTATCATCTGCTTTATCAAGGAAGACTTTAGTCTACGTGGTAAGAAAGGTCAAATGAACCTTTATGTTATCATTTCTTTCATTAATGTATTTAGGAGTTTTTGCTCAAATATTTGTGTTTATTAGTTTGCTGAATAATTACAAGAGAATGTTTGATGCTTTCACTACTTTAGTCTTGAGAAGAGGAATATTTTATAAGTGGCTCACACTCTGCCTGCTCCTTAGATCATCACTTTTCTTCCTTATACTGCACTATCATTCTCTTACATAGTATATTCTACTAAATTTGTTTCTCCATTATGTATGTATATATATATATATATGTATATATTTGTATATATATATATATATATATATATATATTCATAGAACACAGAGCTGCATATCACGTCATCTAAAATAATACACAAAACATTTTAGAGACGACATAGCAAAAACATTTTTTAAATGAAAATGACTTGAAGCATGTACTGGCCTGGGACGAGAAATCTCACCACATGGGATGAATTAAGTGTTGACTGTTGTTTGTGTCTAGTGAATGAGAAACTGAAACTGGGAAAGCTCGTTTTTTACAAACAAAATGTTCTCATATATGCATTGTTTCCATGGTTTCTTTTGTAACAACGAATCATGTTTTTCTTACCGATCTTCAGTATTGTGTAACTATGTTTTCAGTGTGAGATGTCCTTCCAAATCAGCTGAGTTTCTGACTCAGTGTCAGTAGAAACCCCAAAATATGACGTAGGTGTAAATTAAGCGCGTATGAGTTATTAAGCCAGATATTCTGACATATGAAAACTAATGCACTTACGAATACTTAATTTAAAACAAGATTGTACTTTTTAGATCAACTGGAATAAAAGGAAGATCTAACTTACATATACTTCATTTATATGTTAGGCTAAAGTACATGTTACTATAAAATGACTGGAAATTTTAACATTTTTAGTTATGTTTTGATCATCTCGGTCTATAAGTAATGCAATGTTTGCATATAAAAAACTAATGTAATTATTTCCATGTTTAAGTCTAGCAGTCTCCGACCTGTGCTCTCTTATAACTTTAGTTGGGTCGAACATCTTATATAATCCAGCAGTTCTTACGTCTGACCTGCCAATTCAGGGCATCGAAGTGAGTTACTTAATCTTTTAACCCCACATATGACCTTCACCCGAGTCAGCGGTTGGATCACAGCAGTAATCACCTTGGAAAAATGTTTGTGTATAATAGCGCTGATAAAGGTACCGACAATCTCAAAGTATGGACTATCAGTATTTCCTCTCTTTTATTTTTAGTCATTACACTTTTTGCTGAACTTGACCATTGTCATATCAGCAGCTGTATGGCAGGATCAGACAATGGGTCGAGCTGACTTCTTATACCCGGTACAGGAAAATGGTCATACAAAATAACTGACTAACAAATAGGAATCAAAATCCTTGTCTAGTATGAATGAGTTAGGTATGAATCTATCTGTGTTAAAACATAGTTAGTTCTGTAAATAGCATCGGTTTAACTGCTTCGTTTTTCTGGTTGGCAGCTCTCTCTTGATTACACAGGCCGCTATCACTGGATTAATGCTAGGATAATTGTACAATAAAATATGTGACTTTACTACAGTAACAGATGAATAGAACAAACACGTTTCTATCAGAAATAAATATGAAGTAAGGAGGTTTGATAAGCACATCAAATAAATACTGCATTTACGAGTGTTACGAACTAACAGTCTGCGGGTCTTTTATACTTTCAGCTTCTTTAACAAACGACGATGTAGTTAAGTAAGGTCGCTCCTCGTGTGGGAAAGCGGTTTGGTCGTTTATCAGAGTGAAACTGTTAATAGAAAAAAAATATGCCGTGCGTTTATTGGAAATATTGTAGTATCTTTCCTGCATATTGTACCATGTATGTTTCAGTTTACTTTGTGATCGCCTTCGATCTACAATTTTATAATACAGTGTATTCTTGTGGATGCGTTTCCATTCCATTCTTTCTGCATATCCCAGACAAATGAATCGACCAAAGTGAATTCGGACATAGTTCTGTGAGAATAGATGTAGAAGTAACTGGTCTCTTCTGTGACTATAGGTGTAGTAGTAGCTTGTTTCTTCTGTGATCATAGGTGTAATAGTAGCTTGTTTCTTCTGTGACTATAGGTGTAGTAGTAGCTTGTTTCTTCTGTGACTATAGGTGTAGTAGTAGCTTGTTTCTTCTGTGACTATAGGTGTAGTAGTAGCTTGTGTCTTCTGTGATCATAGGTGTAGTAGTAGCTTGTTTCTTCTGTGACTATAGGTGTAGTAGTAGCTTGTTTCTTCTGTGACTATAGGTGTAGTAGTAGCTTGTGTCTTCTGTGATCATAGGTGTAGTAGTAGCTTGTTTCTTCTGTGATCATAGGTGTAGTAGTAGCTTGTTTCTTCTGTGGGCATAGATGTATTAGTAGCTTGTTTCTTCTATGATTATAGGTGTAGTAGTAGCTTTTTCTTCTGTGGGTATAGGTGTAGTAGTAGCTTGTTTCTTCTATGACTATAGGTGTAGTAGTAGCTTGTTTCTTCTGTGGGCATAGGTGTAGTAGTAGCTTGTTTCTTCTATGACTATAGGTGTAGTAGTAGCTTGTTTCTTCTGTGGGCATAGATGTATTAGTAGCTTGTTTCCTTGTTTCTTCTATGACTATAGGTGTAGTAGTAGATTGTTTCTTCTGTGGGCATAGGTGTAGTAGTAGCTTGTTTCTTCTGTGGGCATAGGTGTAGTAGTAGCTTGTTTCTTCTGTGGGCATAGGTGTAGTAGTAGCTTGTTTCTTTTGTGATCATAGGTGTAGTAGTAGCTTGTTTCTTTTGTGATCATAGGTGTAGTAGTAGCTTGTTTCTTTTGTGATCATAGGTGTAGTATTATCTCGTTTCTTCCGCGACCATAGATACCATGTAGGAGCTAGGTTTTCTGCTCTTAACATTTGTAGTACATTATTCTTTATTTGTGATGATGTTTGTCATGTACGTAGTAGGTATTTTCTTCTGTGATCATAAACACCATGAATTTAGTAGTGTGTTTCTCATGTGATCATGTAAGTTTTAGTTCCTTTCTTCCGTGGTCTTGTAAGTAATAGGTTGTTTTTTCTGTGATCATGCAAGTAATAATTTTCTGCTCTTTTGTTAGTTAGTTAGTTAGTTAGCCTATTGCTCATCGTCATTGCACATCACCTGATTAGTCCGTACGTGTTCCAATCCCATCTTCAGTATTTCCAACAAAGTCTGGCAGCTGACGATACCTGTTTTTTTCGTCTGTATTTATGTAAGTTGTAGTTTTTTCTTTTGCGATCGTGTAAGCAGTAGTTTCTTTGTTCTGTGATCGTGTAAGTAGTAGTTTCTTTCTTCTGCGATCGTGTAAGCAGTAGTTCTTTCTTCTGTGATCATGTAAGTAGTTGTTTCTTTCTTCTATGATCGTAGATGTCGTGTAACCTTTGCGAGTGGTCTAATATTATGCATTGCGTAATTGTGCTGATGTTCTGTTTGTGAGCCAAATTGTGTGATTTATGAGTGGTATAAAAACTGGCATATTTGTTTCTCCTCATCATGTGAAAACTGTACACGTCATCCAGGGTTTAATCGTTCTTAAAACGTATGGTGTCCAAGTAAGTGTATTTGTATGTTTTCTTAGTTAAGAAATTTAAAATATTGATTTTGTGTATCGTTGATATTTTGAATGTATTATTTATTATTGGGTGACGAGTTGGTATGAGATTAGATGAAAGTGTGGCCGGAAAGTGTTACCCCGGGTTATGTAAGTGAGGTTATGCTTTGAACACAGGACCATCCTATTAAAAATAGTTATCAGTAGAGGAGGAGAAAGAATAAGATACGCTGGACAAAGTGTTACGTAACGAGCGCAGAGCCTTGCTAGAGTAATGATAACTGTATTTGTGGATGCGGCAAGTCTTAACACAAGTCATTCACAGGTAACCGGAGTTGTTTAGAATATAAGAATCTCTAGATCTTGTCTAGTTCTTTGCCTGTACACAATATAAAACATAACTGATTTTAAAAACTGTACTAAGTGGTTGTTAGAACTATTAGTAGGTAATATTTGTAAATATATGAGTAAAATATGTTCCCAGTGAGCAAATAATAACATCTGTAATCAAGAGGGTGGTGAAGAAAGAATAAATTTAAAATGTTGCCTATTTCATTTCTACATAATTCATTCTTTGATTATATTATTTCTCCCCTATAACAGTTACTCTCAAAACAGAAACGAAGAAATGGTCCATACCATCTGTATAAATTAATCATTGCATTGTTTATCTTCAGATTAAAAGTTTAATGTCTTCGAAAAATATCACCATCATTATCATCAGTGTGTACGCCTTTGCTCCTTAAGTACCATTACTTTGTACGTTGTCAACAGTCTGGGAAAGAGATTTTCTCAACTAAGAAATAAACCGATCATAGTTTGAATCTCCACAAGTGATCGAGAAAACGTTGAGAGTATTTCTTACATCGTAAACAATTTCACCGTCCCTATGATCGCATTTGTCGTCATTGTTATCTGCACCGGGATACTCGTTTTCAAACTAGATGATTCAGTAAAGTGGAGAAAGAAATCCACATCATCTGCACAAGTAGAAAGAGTTTCTAGTCGAAATCAGCAAGTTGCCAAGATGGTTGTGATGGTTTCTAGTTTGTTCATCGCTTGTTTTGCCCCGTTCTGTATTGCAATACTAGTAGTGGTCTTTGAGACTTCACTTTCTTTCGGAGGTAAATATTTAAAAGTAGGAATCGTTATTGGTGGACTTGGATTTATCCTAGAGTCTATAAACTCATCTGTGAATATTTTTATTTATTATCATATGAGCAGCAAATACAGAGAAACGTTTAGAAATGTGTTTTCCATGTTCAAAGTGTGTAACAATTATAAACATAATTTCTGAGAGATACGTTAAAGTTTAACAGTTGCGTAGGTATACATGAAACTGCGCTTCTGTCATAATGATGATTTTTTTATACAAAATCCTCCTTGAATTAATCTTCAATAAAATATATTGCTACAATAGAATATGGTCATTTTTCAGAACAATGTCCTTGATCTCTCTCTCTCTCTCTCTCTCTGTCTCAACCTTAAGTGCCCAGGGCACATGGGGCTTCCGCAAGGGTTTTCCACAAATGCCTGTCCTTCGCCTTTTTTTGAACCTTAAGTGCCCAGGACACATCTGGCTTCCGCGAGGGTCCTCCACAAATGCCTGTCTTTCGCCTTTTTTCTGCTCTTGCACAGGTGAGCCCTCTATTGCTCAACATCCTTTCTGTTGTTCTTCTCCATGTCTATTTTGGTCTACCCTTACTTCTGTTCCCCTGTGGTGTCCATCTTAGTGCTATTTTTGGTAGTGAGTTGTCAGTCATTCGGAGCACATGTCCCAACCATCGCCAGCGTCTTTCCTCAATAATTGTTGTCAGTGGTTTCATCTGCATTTCTGCTAATAAGATGTTATTTCTTATGGTGTTTGGCCAAAATATTTTTCTAATTCTTCGTAAACATTTAGTCTGGAAAGAATTCAACTTGTTTTGTATGGTTTTGGTGATTTTCCAGCATTCACTTCCATAGAGTAGTACACTTAGAACATTACTCTTAAATATCCTGATTTTCATATTTATGCTTAGTTTTTTTTTATTTCCATAGAGTCTGCAGCATTGCAAAAGCCTGGTTTGCTTTAGTAAGTCTGCTGTTGATGTCCTCTGTGCTATCTCCATTTTCTACTATTCTACTGCCAAGGTATACAAATTCGTTGAACTCCTCCACTAACTTGTTATCTATTCTGAGTACATTTCTGTTGTTCACATTTTGCTTCATTAACTTTATCTTTCCTACGTTGATCTTTAGTCCTATGTTGTTTGCATTCTGAGTTAGCTTGTTTATTTTATCTTGAATATCTTTGTGACTGCTTGATAATAGACAAATGTCGTCCGCAAAGTCAAGGTCCTCCAGCACTGTGTCAAGGATCCATTGTAATCCTCTGCGTTTGTCTGATGTTGCCTCCTTCATTAACCAGTCTACTGCCAAGATAAATAATGTTGGTGATAGTACACATCCCTGTTTCACTCCTGTTTGTACCCTAAAGCTGCTGGAGGTATGTTCTCCACAGATAACTTTGCACTGAAAACCCTCGTATAGGGCTTTGATTACATTAACTATTTTATGGGGGAGGCCATACCATCTTAGGATTTTCCACAGTGCATCTCTTTTGACACTGTCAAAGGCTTTCTCAAAATCTATGAATAATGCATATGTTGTGCTATGCCACTCATTTGCCTGTTCTAATATTTGTCTAAGTACAAATATGTGGTCTATGCATGATCTTCCTTTAATAAATCCTGCCTGCTCTTTCCGAAGTTTTTCCTCAAGTGTTGGTACAATTCTGTTGATGATTATTCTGCAAAATACTTTACTAGTGAGTCTCTCTCTCTGAACCTTAAGTGCCCAGGGCACATGGGGCTTCCGCAAGGGTTTTCCACAAATGCCTGTCTTTCGCCTTTTTTTCTACTCTTGCCCAGGTGAGCCCTCTATTGCTCAACATCCTTTCTGTTGTTCTTCTCCATGTCTCTTTTGGTCTACCCTTACTTCTGCTCCCCTGTGGTGTCCATCTTAGTGCTATTTTTGGTAGTGAGTTGTCAGTCATTCGGAGCACATGTCCCAACCATCGCCAGCGTCTTTCCTCAATAATTGTTGTCAGTGGTTTCATCTGCATTTCTGCTAATAAGATGTTATTTCTTATGGTGTTTGGCCAAAATATTTTTTTAATTCTACGTAAACATTTAGTCTGGAAAGAATTCAACTTGTTTTCTATGGTTTTGGTGATTTTCCAGCATTCACTTCCATAGAGTAGTACACTTAGAACATTACTCTTAAATATCCTGATTTTCATATTTATGCTTAGTTTATTTGATTTCCATATATTCTGTAGCATTGCAAAAGCCTGGTTTGCTTTAGTAAGTCTGCTGTTGATGTCCTCTGTGCTGTCTCCATTTTCTACTACTCTGCTGCCAAGGTATACAAATTCGTTGTACTAGTGAGTGGCAGTAAAGTAATGCCTCTCCAGTTCCCGCAATCTCTGAGGTCACCCTTCTTTGGTAGTTTTACTATAAGCCCAGTTTTCCACTCCTCTGGGTCTTTTTCTAAATCCCAAATTTGTTGTAATATCCGGCAAAGTTGTTTTGGTGTTTCTGTTTCTTCTGCTTTCAACATCTCAGAAGTCACTTCATCTTCACCTGGTGCCTTGTCTGATTTTAGCTTCTTTATCGCCTCCTTTACTTCATTTATTGTTATTGGTCCTGTATTGATGTTTAGTTCCCTTTTTGCTTCAGGTATGTCTATTGTTTGTGCTGCTTGTGTTCTGTTTAGAAGGGTGTTAAAGTGTTCCCTCCATCTTTCAATTTTTTCTCTTTCTTCACTGACCAGTTGTCCATTTTGTGTTCTTACTGCACTTTCACATCTTGTGTTGAAGATACCTGTCATCTGCTTTGTGATTTTATATATGGTTTTCATGTCATTTGTATATGCTGCTTTCTCTGCTGTTCTGTTATGTTGTCATAATATTGACGTTTATCTTGACGGCATGATTCCTTCACTTCTTTGTCTTTTTGTGCATAATTACTTAAAACTCGTTCTTTAAGCCGTTGTGATTTGGTGTTCAGTAATTTTTTCTTGATTTCTTTTCTTTGCTCTATTTTTTCCCATGTGGTCTCGCTTATCCATTCCTCTTTTCTCCTTTTCCGATATCCCAGCACCTCTTTTGCTGTTTCCTGTAGTGTTTTATTGAACTCTAATATGGACATTTCTGCTAATCAGATCTAAAAATGCACCTAATATCAACTGTGCATTTCAATATGTGTACCTTATGCCGAGAACTTATCAATAACCTTTCGTATCAATCAGCATGCTTCTAAATCAGTCTTGAATCATTGTAATGGCTCAGACCACAAAGGCAAATCTATTGTTCAGCTTATAGTCCTGCATCAATGTCATTGTATACCACAGATAAAGCAGCGCTTAGAAACAATTACCTTCAGTATTATGGGATGTTGGTTCTAAGGACCGTTATTGCCGGAGATGGGGTGGAGAATTCGCTCTCCACTCCAACGGCGTGCGACTCAAACAGCCTCTGGCAGTCAAGTCCAGCTCCTGGCCTTCCCGTGGCAGAACTGTTTAAACTGACAGGAGAAGGGGCGAAGGCGAATATCTGGCGCCCGAAAACCAAACACTTAGGGTAGATGATTGCCACGTTTGGTAGCTCATCTACCGCTGCTGGCGAGATTCTTCAGGTTCCGTGCGTGGAGCGGTGCTCCTCCCGGCCAATGAAGAAAGGTGCAACTGGGTTGCCGATCGGCACCACTGTGGAAAAGGTGGTAGAAAGGATAAAGCGAAGCAAACAGTCAAATCACAGCACCTCTGGTCTGGAGGTCAGCCACGTCCTAAGTGTACTCATATCAGGTGAAGTTTTTGAACTGGCTTAACCTAGAGGTTAAGACACTGCTGGAAGGACTTTTCGGATGCCGCACATGGAGTGAATCTTCTCCCGGCCAAGGAATAAAATGCAGAAAAGCAATCAGGGTTGCTGTGTGGCGTCGATGTAAAAAGGTGAAGGAAAAAGATAAAGTGAAGTTTAATCGGTATGTCCAGTAGTATCGCTGCGAGAGCTACACATACCACGGCACCTCTGCTCTAGAGGCCGGCCACGCCCGAAATACACCTACATTGGTGAAATATGCCTAAACTGGTATGCACCAGGGGTGAAACTTGCTGTCTATGCATGTCATGTCACCTCTGCTCTAGAGGTCAGTCACGCTATATACATCCATCCATACTGGTGAAATATGCCTAAACCGGCTCACTCCAGGGGTGAAACATGAAGGCTACGCATGCCATGGCACCTCTGCTCTAGAAGTCGGTCACGTCTCAAACACGCCCATTAATGGCGAGGATTCATCCTCCTGGACAAAAGCTCCATCCTGGTCACAACTAGGAAGGGTAGCGGCCACGACCACAAAATGCTGAAGTCGGAGACACTGGACCAGGGCAGTCTAGATAGGCAACCACCTCTCACTCGGCGGGGATGTTTGCGTATCCTAATCGCGCTGAGGTTTTCCGGTGAGAAAGTCCAACACTGGACTGGATGGGCAACTACCTCTCACCAGGCGACGATACATCTCTCTCTCTCTCTCTCTGAACCTTAAGTGCCCAGGGCACATGGGGCTTCCGCAAGGGTTTTCCACAAATGCCTGTCCTTCGCCTTTTTTTCAGCTCTTGCACAGGTAAGCTTTCTATTGCTCAACATCCTTTCTGTTGTTCTTCTCCATGTCTCTTTTGATCTACCCTTACTTCTGTTCCCCTGTGGTGTCCATCTTAGTGCTATATTTGGTAGTGAGTTGTCAGTCATTCGGAGCACATGTCCCAACTATCGCCAGCTTCTTTCCTCAATAATTGTTGTCAGTGGCTTCATCTGCATTTTTGCTAATAAGATGGTATTTCTTATGGTGTTTGGCCAAAATATTTGTCTAATTCTTCATAAACATTTAGTCTGGAAAGAATTCAACTTGTTTTGTATGGTTTTTTGGTGATTTTCCAGCATTCACTTCCATAGAGTAGTACACTTAGAACATTACTCTTAAATATCCTGATTTTCATATTTATGCTTATGTTTTTTTTTAATTTCCATATAGTCTGCAGCACTGCAAAAGCCTGGTTTGCTCTAGTAAGTCTGCTGTTGATGTCCTCTGTGCTGTCTCCATTTTCTACTACTCTGCTGCCAAGGTATACAAATTCGTTGACATCCTCCTCTAACTTGCTATCTGCTCTCAGTACATTTCTGTTGTTCACATTTTGCTTCATTACCTTTGTCTTTCCTACATTGATCTTTAGTCCTATGTTGTTTGCATTCTGAGTTAGCTTGTTTATTTTATCTTGCATATCTTTATGACTGCTTGATAATAGACAAATGTCGTCCGCAAAGTCAAGGTCCTCCAGCACTGTGTCAAGGGTCCATTGTAATCCTCTGCGTTTGTCTGATGTTGCCTCCTTCATTAACCAGTCTACTGCCAAGATAAATAATGTTGGTGATAGTACACATTCCTGTTTCACTCCTGTTTGTACCCTAAAGCTGCTGGAGGTATGTTCTCCACAGATAACTTTGCACTGAAAACCCTCGTATAGGGCTTTGATTACATTAACTATTTTATGGGGGATGCCATGCCATCTTAGGATTTTCCACAGTGCATCTCTTTTGACACTGTCAAAGGCTTTCTCAAAATCTATGAATAATGTATATGTTGTGCTATGCCACTCATTTGCCTGTTCTAATATTTGTCTAAGTACAAATATGTGGTCTATGCATGATCTTCCTTTCCTAAATCCTGCCTGCTCTTTCCGAAGTTTTTCCTCAAGTGTTGGTACAATTCTGTTGATGATTATTCTGCAAAATACTTTACTGGTGAGTGGCAGTAGGGTAATGCCTCTCCAGTTCCCGCAATCTCTGAGGTCACCCTTCTTTGGTAGTTTTACTATAAGCCCAGTTTTCCACTCCTCTGGGGCGTTTTCTAGATCCCAAATTTGTTGTAATATCCGGCAAAGTTGTTTTGGTGTTTCTGTTTCTTCTGCTTTCAATATCTCAGCAGTCACTTCATCTTCACCTGGTGCCCTGTCTGATTTTAGCTTCTTTATCGCCTCCTTTACTTCACTTATTGTTATTGGTCCTGTATTGATGTTTAGTTCCGTTTTTGCTTCAAGTATGTCTATTGTTTGTGCTGCTTGTGTTCTGTTTAGTATGGTGTTAAAGTGTTCCCTCCATCTTTCAATTTTTTTCTCATTCTCCACTGACCAGTTGTCCATTTTGTGTTCTTACTGCACTTTCACATCTTGTGTTGAAGTTACCTGTCATCTGCTTTGTGATTTTATATATGGTTTTCATGTCATTTGTATATGCTGCTTTCTCTGCTGTTTCTGCTAAGTTGTCATAATATTGACGTTTATCTTGACGGCATGATTCCCTCATTCTTTGTCTTTTTGTGCATAATTACTTAAAACTCGTTCTTTAAGCCTTTGTGATTTGGTGTTCAGTAATTTTTTCTTGATTTCTTTTCTTTGCTCTATCTTTTCCCATGTGGTATTGCTTATCCATTCCTCATTTCTCCTTTTCCGATATCCCAGCACCTCTTTTGCTGTTTCCTGTAGTGTTTTATTGAACTCTAATATGGACATTTCTGCTTCGTCTTGTAGGACACTGAAGCGGTTCTTAAGTACTATTGAGAATTCATTTCTTGTTTGCTGGTCTGTCAGTTTTCTTGTATCAAAATGTATCTTTCTGTGTTCTCCGATTTTGGCTTTCCTTAATTTTAGTTTTATTTTTTGCTACCAGAAGGTTGTGATCACTTCCTACATCTGCTCCTTTCCTTGCTCGCACATTTTGTAGTGACCGTTTCCACTTGTTGTTTATTAGTATGTGATCTATTTGGTTTCCTGTGGTTTTATCTGGTGACCTCCAAGTCACCTTATGGATGTTTTTATGTTGGAAAATTGTCCTTCCGATGGTCATCATGTTTTCTTCACAGAAACTGCACAGTCTTTCTCCATTTTCATTTATTTCTCCGATTCCTTCTCTTCCCATGATTCTTCTTCTATCTTCATTTCCTTCACCTACTTTTGCATTGAAATCGCCCAAGATGAGTAGCATACCATGCTTGGGTATTGTTTCTACTGTTGCTTGGAGGCTGTAAAAATCTTCTTTTAATTCCTCTTCAGCTGCTTCTGTTGGTGCATAACAAACTATAATAGACAGCTTCGTGAATCTTGAGTTGAAGCGTGCATATAATAATCGCTCATTTATTGGGGTCCATTTCAGCAATGCTCTTGATGCTTCTTTTGTTATAATCAATGCTACTCCTCCTTCATGAAGATCTTCTTTACCTGACCATATTATTGTATCTTCTGTGTGCTGTGTTGTTAATTTCCTTCTGCCTTGTCCTGTCCATCTTGCTTCTTGTATTCCTAGTATGTCTTGTTTGTATCTGTGCATTTCCTTGATGGTTTGTGCTAGTTTTCCAGTCTGGTTTAGTGTTCTTACATTCCAGCTGCCTATTTGCATCTTGTGTTTAGGTTCCAGGAGTTCTGCAGTCGGGCTGGGGACTTCCAGTGTCTGGCTTTCATCCACAACCTTCATGGGCTCAGTTTCCTGATTAGCATTTCTCCTTCCACCTTCATTTGTGTTTTCCCTTGCTTCCGCTTCTGTAGCAGTCAGATAGATTTTTTACCAGATAGGGTTGCTGGCCCTATGCCGAACCCTCCTTAGTCGCCTTTTATGATCATGCGTGGTAGGGTACAATGGTCCTATTCTTTGCAGATCCCGGGTACCACATGCTACATGGGTATCTTAAAACGCGTCGAGGTTTTCCGGTGAGAAAGTCCAACTCTGGCCTAGGTGGGCTAACGCCTCTCACCCAGCGGGGATATACTGATATCCAAAACACGTCGAGGTCTTCCGGTGAGACAGTCCAACTCTAGACTAAACTGGTGCAACGAAAACTACGGTGTCACGCAATCCCGCTTCCGGGACCCACCAAGAATACAGGCTCAAGCCCTCCGATACTCTGAACCCCATGTGATCCTCTCGGGGATCCCATGTGGTCCTTTCGGGGACCACACGGGGGACCACAGGACTTAACGTGGACCACAGGGGTAGATTCAGTAGGATCACGGGGCGGTCTTGGTGGTAGAAGCGAACGAAGAATATGGGATGTTAGAATTTAATGGCCTAAACTAGAAATTGTCATTCAAAGTCTGCAACAGTAGCACATGTATAAAAATGTGTTTACATCGACATGTTTAGGAATATGGGACATTTCAAACATTCTAAACACAATGTAACAATTACACAGTTAATACAATATCGTAATGATAGGTTAAAAAAAGGAAATATTACCATATCCAAGCGATTAAGGCATATTCGGAATACGGTGTTAAGCCCGTATTTCCACGACCTTCACGGATAAAAGTGTGATGTAATCGATATGGTATTATGCATGATCACATTTGCCTTCATAGATTCCGCTGGTACCAATTTTTACGGAGCTGGGTGGGCCCCAGGGCCTTTTCAGCATTTACCAGATAAAATCCACTTCTGGGACGTGAACCCGGCACCATCCTATTAGTACACCGAACGACTACCCACCCAGCTAAGTAGGCCGTCCTGTCCATATCGACGATTTTAGTATTAGTAATAAAATACCATACAATATGACAGAAAACCGTTGGTATATTTCTACCAACAATGTGTTTATTCCCTCATAACACGATTGCTATAAAGCCACCTCATATGCGTTTGAACAATTACGCTTCCTTCTTCAATCCGACCAAAGTTTTAATTTGAATGCTTCTGGTGTAGAATTATATTTATATAGTTTATTCTATTTTGCCAAAGTATACGTACTTTTAATACTTTTCAGCAGTTATGTTTCTTCCTTTTATGTAGCCAGCCAGAGTATATGTACTTTGAAATGTTGGAATTACAACTGATAGTGTGTCTTTCTGAGAAAAACCAAGTCAGTCAGTCATTTGGATATCTCATGGGCAACTTTGCTTCCCTAACAGCTTTCCTATAGGCCTCTCGATTGTAAGCAATATGCCCTGCTGATGATGCATCCATCTGCAAATCATCAAATATGATTTTCGCCTTGCTCTTTGTCTCTTTCTTTTTCTCATTATGCACCCTTCCAAGACTGTCTTCTCTAAATTCACATGACTTTTAATATGTCCACAGTATTGAATTGTTCTCTGTTTAATTTTCTTTACTAGCCAAACTATTTCTATATTACGTTCTTGTAATACGGATATATTTGTTCTTTTTCGTGTCCATGACATTTGAAGACTTTTCTATAGCATTTACATTCACGAGCATCTATGTGTTTTTCAGTTGTTTTGTTAGGAATTCAGGTCTCACAAATATATAGCGCGATAGGAAAGATTCATGCCTTTAAAATTGTTCTTTTTGTAATTTTATGGCATCGTAGCCTTCTTCGTCTACTTCTTCTACGTTTTCTTCTTCTTCTTCTTTTTAGAACGCATAATGGCGATGATACTTGATACCGTGAATTTTGCGATGCGCATTTTGGCTGGGCACCTCCGACTTTGTGATGATAATCCGATGAGTGTCTCACCGGTATCCTTTCCCCGCCACCTATAGTCTCCTGGCTCTATTTTGGTTTACATCATTCTGATAGCTACTGTTGTAAAGACCCATAGCCTTGTCACATTCTAGATTAATTTTGTCACACCAGGTTTTCCCCATCCCCGCTGGCGATATCCATGTCAACATCCGTCCACCACCTTGACATTACATTTTACAAAAAAATAAGTTAAATCAGTGTTGATTGCTACAGGTGTCTGGGCTACAGTAGTAGGTCAGAGTTTTTAAGCAAACAGATCTATGTTCCCTACTTCACAAAGACTATGTTAAGATAAGTGTGTTCTTAATACAGTTTTCCCAGGGGCATCGTAGCCATATGTTTTCATTACAAATGTCAAGGAATGCTAATAGTGCAACTGAGTAACTGTTTTGAGGATCTCATTAATGCTGCTGCAGCTACCAAAAAGCACGCTCTTAATTTCATCCGACCAATCATCGTCGTCATCATCATCATAAGTCAACACCATCATCATAACCATTATGTGTTATGTCCTTTCCATAATGTTGTCCCTCTCACAGCCTCACTTTTTTAAATGGTGTATTACTCAAATAGGCCGACGTCTTGGATTGGCATGTTCAGACTTTCCGTGATGTCCTGAGTCCACATGCAGCGAGGTCTTCCTTTTCTCTTTTTGCCGGGCACTAAGCCTTCACTGTTAAACTCTCCAGTGGGGGGGGGGGTTTGTCTGTTGTTGTGTACAAAGTATTTCAGTTTTCTAATTTTTAATGGAGTTAACGAGCCAGTTGTCTGCACCACCTAGTCCCATCCCTATCTGTTTATTTGATTTTCCTCCTACACATGATATTCTAAGTGCCCTTCCGTAACATTTTATTACAAGTGATGTTTTATTTATTTCCTAGATAAGAGTCCATGTTTTGCATCTGTATGTTGCCACCATGAATATGTAAGCTCTTAGTAAGCATAGCTGAGATTTCTTGTTGGTACCTTGCCACACACTTTTCATATGTGTTAGTTTCTGTGACGCAAGTTTTATTTTTCTTTTTGATTTCAGATCAGTTAAAACTTCAAATCCATCTATAAGTAAAACGGTGAGCTTAACCAGTAACTGTTGTACTGAAGTGATTTACTTGTGTATCTTGCATTCCATCTGCACCTCCAAGAACGCACAGATTAAACTTTCTGAAGAGACTGCATGTAAACCTGTTTGAGAGATTTAGTTCTTATTCATTATTTCTCTTTTTACTAATTGCTGCTTGACTAAAAAAACTGGTAATATTTCGTGCATATAAATAATACATGGCGTGTTGATACTTGAAGTACATATACTTTATGAAAAAAACATTTTTATACGATTGAGATATACCGATGTGCCGAAGATATGATTGGCTGGAGATTCATCACGCCCTACTAGGAGTATGGATTACACAGTACTGATGATGGTGTGATATTTTTTACACAGCAAATGCTACGTGTTATTTAATCAGTTCTAAAGTAGTTAGAAATGAGATCAAATATTGGATAACATCTGACATAAGCCAATACGATCAGTTATGTAGCTTGTGTTAAATTATGGTGTTTTTAACATAATTGTGGTTTATCATGTTTTTAAAGATTTTAGGGTTTAAGGTAACACGCATATTATATCTTGGTGTCATTTCATGTCTATTTCTAACTTTTGTTTTTATAGGAAAAGGTCATATTAAAGGGAAATGGTCATATACTATACTGGTTCAGACTTTATGAAAATATATCATTTAATAGAATTTTAAAGATAAAAGAATCAGAACATTTATTTAGGTAAATGACAGTAACTTAGGGTGGCATTTCGATTTTTTAAAAATCGTGTTTGTTTTTTCGACTTTCCATCAAGGGGTAAACATATATAGCAAAGTACAATTTACATAACATCAAGTTAGTACATGCCATTTTATTTGCTTATATCGTTATGGTTGATGTTTTAATTGTTTTAAAACACAGAGTAGGTGCATTAAGATAAGTATATGAATATAACAGATAATGGTATAATGGATATTTTATGTTTAAGAAATCAAATACTATTTCTACAGACAGGTTCCTGCGTTTAGAAATTCATGCTTGTCACAATAGTTTTTAATAATTCTTTTATCCAATTGTAAGTTATCTTTGAATGCTTTGTTCCTTTCAGAACAGATCATATTACATCTTTACAAGTAAACACTGATATTTTAACCAATATTACGATATTACCAAATTGTAAGATAAGAAGCAATTACGTTGTAATGTATTTATTAACAAATAATACCAATTTATTTTTACCACATTGAACTGTACTGTTGTATATTCTTTTAATATAACGTGTTTCTAAATATACAATGAAACTGACATCGCCGAAGACTCAGTTAAGACATCGGTGTCAATCTTTCAAGGTTGGCAAGATAATGGGCAGTGAAGATTCATTGTTTTCTTTAAACTAAAAGACTCATGTCTTAAACGAACATATGGCGAGTAAAAGTTCAGATTCAAAATTACGGCTTGAGCTGTCTACCAATTTTAGCTTTGTGGGGTTACAACAAACTCATGTCGATGTAACCGGAATAAGTGACAAATCTTCATTCTTTTTTTTATGGGCTATTTACGGTGTGCTGTGTCCGACATTTGCCACTTTTGGTATCGGAACAAACATAATCAACATCATCTGTTTCATAAAGCAAGATTTTAAAGATTCTGTGAACATCAGTCTACTTGGTAAGAAAAATATCTACTTTTTACAAAATATAACTTATTAGCTCATACGTTTTACAATACAGTTGTGGCTCTGATACCCCCATTAAATGTTAAAAATAGTAGAAACAACTTGATTGATTAACGAGATCCCAGTTGTAAAAACAGATAAAATAATCATTCATAAGAAGATTTCAAAATAATTTGTCTCTATGGTTGCGGCCGTTAAAATGATTATGGTCTGGCTTATGAGTCTACTGGGATATCATACAAATGTTTCTGCATGCAGTCTCCTAATCTGAAAAAAATAAAAAAATGTCACTCCACACTTTTTACACACAGTGCCATATATTCTTGTATGTGAATCCCTCGTGGAGATTCAAGTTTTGAGAAAGGTAGTCGTTTTCGTTTCCCAGATTAAAAGGTAGTAAAACACAGCACTGGCCCCTGCAACTTTTGGTACCAACAAATGGACTCCTCTTCTAATGACTATATACGAGGATATCCTTCAGTTTTGGTTCCCTTTTGTAGGCTAATACGGGTAGATCAGAGATGTCGAAAGTGTCAGAACCGAGCTGTAGCAGTGGCAAATGGTGGTGCAGAACTATCTTAATCATGTGACAGATGAAAAAAATAAGTAATAATTTGACTTTGTTGAATGAAGTCACATGTTGTTTTTTTTTTCCTGAACGCCTCTTCACTTCAGATGTCTCTGTCTGCAAAATTCGATAATTAATTCACAACCTGAACTCAATAAATTAATATTATATTTTATATTCATATACTGTTTAAAAAACTCAACAGTAATGTAGTCGTAATGGATACCAAATTTCACACTTGTATCAACATTTTATGGAATTAATATTTCAATCTTGGCATGAATAATCTTTAAGACTTTAACAATGAAACGATACTCATTAAATCTGGTTTGGACTTTTATTATTTGCGACTAAGGCATCCGTTTCAGTAAGATGTATGGCCTCTTCTGGCCTGTATCAAAGAACGACATCTCCTAGACATGGATCCTATTAGCCGTTGGATCTGTTGTTGTGGGATGGATGCCCACTCTGTCATCAGTGCAAGAGACAACTGTCGGAGATTGGTTGGCGCCACCCTTCCCTGCCGGAATTGTCTGTTGTTCGTCCCATAAGTGTTCTATTTAGTTCATGTCTGATGACATGGATGGCCACGGAATGGTCTGGGTGTTGTTGTCAGCGTGGAACTGGCTGGTGAGTTGTGCCACATGAGGTCGAGCGTTATCCTGCTGAAAAATCGACACTAGTGCATCCAGAAGTGGAAGAACGTGAGGACGAAAAATTTCAGTGACGTATCGTTGGACATTCAGGCGTCATTAAATTGCATCCGGTCACTTCTTCACATGAAGTCGATCGTCCTCCACACCAGTACACCTCATCCACTAAGATCTGGGCGTAGCGCTCATGGACTCTGCGGTAAACTCTTCTCCTTTATCGTGTTGCTGGAGCAGAACGAATGATTCATCACTAAACCAAACCCTTCTCCAATCATTCGCAACGATCCATTGATTATGCTGGTTCGCTCACTGCATACATTTCTTGCGTTGCCGACCCGTAAGGACATGACCATCTTATTTTTTTTAGGTTCTTGTTTTGAAGAGTATATTGTGTGCTCTCACGTGGTGTAGGTGCCTAGTCGTGGCGTGACAGCTTGCGTACCCTGACCACCCCCAGAGCTAAACCAACTCCAGTCAGCCCCAACCAAACTGTGGAAGTCCGCTGGAGTAGTCGTCAGAAGAGACTTGCGCTCTGGTATTCCAGGTTGGGAGCTGGAATGGGTGGGGCCAACGAACCCATCTCCACAAAAAATTAGTTTTACAGACCACACATAGAAGCCTCGAAATTGGACTGATAAACATGGACTGAAACCTTGCAACGACAAAAATACGAGCGTATTATGAGATTTGAAGACCATGACAGATATAGAAGGACAACATAGAAGAGAATAAAAAGGAAAATCCACCAACTGGAGAGAAAACATTAAGAACCGAGAGAAATGGAGGTGAAATATATCTGCAGCAATCAGCCTTAATGGGTGTCTGAGTGGCGAAGTGGTTAGTGCACTGGTCTCTCATGGCGAAGGTCGGGGATTCGAATCCGGCAGGCGGCACCCCAGTCACCCAGCTATAGAAATGGGTACCCGACATCTTCTAGCGTTGGGGAAGGAAAGGCAGCCAGGCGTGATACTGATCATATCACCCTCTAGTGATTTAATGCTCGCTTGTGAAGTGAGTGGAGCCTTTTTGTGTTTGAGACTGAGCATCCATCCTAGAGTGTGGAACAGTAATCTAAGTGTGTTTGTATGTGTGATATGTAGTATATTTTTCTTGTGTCTTTGTCGATAAATTGTTTAATTTTGGCTAATTGGTAAACTTTCTGTGCAATCAAATTTGTTAGGTTATGTATGTGAGAATTCCAAGTTAAATGCTGATCAATGATGAGTCATAGGGTTTTATGTTCATGAACAATTTCTATTGCCTTGGTCCCAGCACAAAGATGTAGTGAAGTTTTTGTTGCATTTTGCAGTTTATGTCTTGTAGTGATGAGCATGGATTTTGCTTTGTTGGTGTTTATCAACATACCATTTTTATTATGAAACCTGAAGAATATATTTATTTTATTTCATTGACACTGAATTTAATGTATGTCACGATTAATGTATTTTTGTCCATGTTTAGGTCTCTCAATCTGTGACCTAGGCTGTCTTGTGACGATGGTAGGAATAAATAGTATGTTCAACCCATCGATGATAATGGCTGACCTGCCTTTCGACACCATGGAAGTTTGTTACCTCTTCTTTACAATACCGCATATGTCCTTCAGTCGAATAAGCAGCTGGATCACAGCTTTAATCACCTTGGAAAGATGTTTGTGTGTATTAGCACCTTTACAGGTTTGAAAGTCACGTCAGTTAGTCAGAAATTTCATGTCCCTTTCGGAAATGTGCCTTCCTGGTAGCTCTCCTATAGGCCCCTTAAGATGTCTTGCTGGTGATGCATCCATTCGATATCTTGCAGTCATCTTCGGGTTTGTTGTTTTCTTAGCTTTCTTTTCTTTTGATGTACATTTCAAGAGTGTTTTCTCTAGATTCGTATGACGTTTTCTCTGTTTAATTTTCCATGCTAACCACTCTTCTTCTATATTAAATTCTTGTAATATGGATATTAGTGATTTTTTTTTATCCATGATATTTCAAGGACTCTTCTGTAGCATTTACATTCAAAGCCGTGTACATGTTTCTACCTGCTTTGTTAAGTCCAGGTCTCACAGGCATATGTTGTAATGACAAAGATGCATGCTTTTAAAAATCTTATTTTTATAATTGTCTGTGTTCCTCTCCAGATGTTCTTTCGTTGTGTTATTTTCTGAAGAGCGATGTAGTTACATCAAACCCACAGTACATATGTGTATGCGTATGTATGTGCTCGCCTCTCAGCATGTGTGTGTGCAAATGTTTATTGAAAGCGGCAATTATCATGATATAATACAATAAATAAGCTAATGATATTAAAATACCAGGTTTTCCTATAATTCTTACATATAATGATATCGTGTCTTCACTTCTTTATTCCCGTTCTCCTACTGCTTTCAGTTTCAAATACCCGGATTCGTAGTAGGGTTGTGTGAAGGAACTGATAACTTTTTTTCTATTTTTGTATCTTCATTTTTAGATTTATTTTATTTTAACTTTTATAACCAGTATTGAGATCAGGGCATTGAATCGATGAACTGAAGTCAGAAACTAAAAAAAGGCTTCATATATTTAATAAAATATATTGGTACGTTATTTACTTACAGTACATCACCTTATAAGAACTGACTATTTCCGTTCTGTTAGATAATTCTCTTTCACGGTATTGACCACAGTAACAGATGCACTTGAAGCTTGTTGACACTGAGTGCGTCAGTCAAGAAGAAACACTTAGAGAATATCACAGCACGGACTATTTAAGGATGTAATAATTCATTCATTCATTCCTTTGCATGTCCCTTGCGGAACTTTGCCTCCCAAACAGCACTCCTGTAGGCCTCTCGGTTGTGAGCAAGATGGCCTGCTGCTGTTGCATCCATTTCCAGATCATCAACGATGTCTTGCAGCCATCTTCGTTTCGGTCTTCCTCTTTTTCTTTTTCCCATTATGTATCCTTCCAATACGGTCTTCTCTAAATTATCATGACGTTTAATGTGGCCAAAATATTTAAGTTTTCTCTCTTTAATCCTCTTTACTAGCCAGCCTTCTTCAATATTAAGCTCTTGTAGTATAGATATATTTGTTCTTTTTTGTGTCCACGATATTTGGAGAACTCTTCTATAGCATTTACATTCAAAGGCATTTATGTGCTTCTCAGCTGTTTTGTTAAGTGTCCAGGTCTCACAGGCATATGTTGCGATAGGAAAGATGCATGCCCTTAAAAATCTTATTTTTGTGGTTCTGTCTGCTCCTCTCCACAGATTCTTTATTTGTTTTACTTTCTGAAGAGCAATAGATGTCCTCCTTTTAATTTCCCTCATTGTATCTCCATTATTAGTTAGTAGTGATCCAAGATATTCAAAACTCTCCACTTCTTCCAGTTTTTCCTCATTGATACATATTTCAGTTGCCTTGTTTGTTTTGTCAGTTGTCATCACTTTAGTTTTCTTTGCATTAAGAGAGAGGTTCTGCTCTTCGCTGTTCTTGCGGACTGACATAATTAGTTTTTCCATTCCTTCTTGTGTTGTGGACAGCAATACTGTGTCATCAGCATATCTAATCTCTGGTATTTCATAACCTCCAACTGTTATGGCATCGTAATATTCTTTGTCTACATCTTCTCTAACATTCCTCATTATATTTTCAGTATACAAGTTAAATAAGTAGGGTGACAATATGCACCCCTGACGGACCCCTTGTTTTATGTCAAACCAACTTGTTGTTTCACCATTTATTCTTACTGCTGCTTGTTGGTCTAAATACAGCAGTGATGTTAATTGTATCAAATGTGCTGGAAATCCCATTTTTTCCATAATTTCCCAAAGTTTCTGGTGTTGTACACAATCAAATGCCTTTGAGTAGTCTATAAAGGATAAATATAGATTCACATTAAACTCCCTGCATTTCTCTATTATTAATCTTAGATTGAATATATGATCTCTTGATCCTCTTCCTTGCCTGAAGCCAGCTTGGACCATATTGACTTCTTCTTCTATTTTCTTTCGAAGTCTACCCATTATGATTTTTAACAGAATTTTACTGGCATGACTAATCAGGGCAACAGTTCTGTAGTTGGTGCATAATTTCAGGTTACCCTTTTTTGGCAGTGGTATGAATACAGTTCTTTTCCATTCTTTTGGCCAAATACCTGAATGCCATATCTTTTTACATAGTGCATGATAGATTGTTGCACACTCCTTTCCTCCTGCTTTAATAAATTCAGCGGTTATCTCATCACATCCTGGTGATTTACCATTTTTCAGACTCTTTATTGCCCATAAAACTTCTTCCATTGTCGGCTCGGGTTCTTTCTCCTCCAATAATAATTCACACTGTTGATTTCTGCTTCCACAGTCGGTTGTTTCATACATTCTTTTGCAATATTCCTTCCATCTTTCCAGAATTTCCTCTGTCTCTGTCAGGGTATTCCCCATCTCATCACAAATTACATTTAGCTTAGGTGTGACATTTCTCGTCAATGTCTTCATTTCTTTAAACATTTCACTATCTCTTCCACACCTCTAATGTTCTTCTATTCTTTCACAACAATCTTGTATGTCCATGATTGCTGCTTGGGTTTCTTGGTATGTTTCCAGAAGGTAGTTTACCATTGCTTTCCTTCCGGGCAGTGACTGTACTAGTCAGTGATCGTAGCCATTGTCCCTACATTGAGATCATCTGCCTACCATCATAGAATGGTGACCATAACCAACATTATCTGTCAGCTGCTCTCCCATTCCATCCACCACCTGCTCATGTAATAATTAATGAATAAAATATTTATTTATCAAGGTACATATCTATAAACAGAAAGGATGTTGAGCAATAGAGGGCTCACCTGGGCAAGAGCAGAAAAAAAGGCGAAGGACAGGCATTTGTGGAAAACCCTTGCGGAAGCCCAATGTGCCCTGGGCACTTAAGGTTCAGAGAGAGAGAGAGAGAGAGAGAGATATCCACAAACATAGACTAGCAAGTAATGAATAAATATTCTAATTATATATCATGCAGTTAATAATTTACTAACCTTTCCAAAACCTACTGATTCTTTCAGTGCTACTGAACGTTTGGTGTCTGAGTGGCGAAATGGTTAGGGCACTGGTCTCTCATGACGAAGGTCAGAGGTTCGAATCCGACAGGAGGCACCCCAGTCACCGAGCTGTAGAAATGGGTACTCGACTTCTTCTGGAGTTGAGGAAGGAAAGAGAGCCAGATGTGATACTGACCACATCATACTCTAGTGTTGTGACAGGTCAAGGAAAATATGGGCACTAACACCATATCCCTATGCGTCTCTAAGGCATGACAGGGTTACTTATTAAACGTTTACGGATTTCTCCAACGAAAGATAAAGTAAACGTTTACGTTAATTATATGTATTGTTTTATTTTTCGTTTTTCAGATAAGAAGCTTTTCCTCGCCAGGAAAGATGTGCGTCATTATCGTCAGTATCTATATCATTTTTCAAGTTACTACAGCCCCTTTGTACGCTGTCAACAGATTGGGGATGAAATTTTCTCCGTTAAGAAATAAAACCTTACTTGGTCGTATCTCTGTGACTAATCGAGAAGGCGTTGAGAGTATTTCTTATCTCATAAATAATTTTATCATTCCGGTCATAGCATTTGTTATCATCGTTATATGCACTGTGATACTGGTAATTAAACTAAAGAAAACAACGAAATGGAGAAAGAAAACTGTAACTTCAGGACAAGCTGAGAGAGTTTCTAGTCGTAATAAGAAAGTGGCCAAGATGATTGTGATGATTTCCACATTGTTCATTGCATGTTTTGCCCCTTTTTGCATAGTGATGCTTGCTTTAGCTTATGAACCAGAGCTATCTGTTGGTGGCAGATACTTAAAGATAGGATTAATACTTGGTGGGATTAGCTTTGTTTTAGAGTCTGTAAACTCATCAGCGAATATTTTTATTTACTACCATATGAGCAGTAAATACAGGGAAGCATTTAAAACAATTTTCCACTTGAAAAAAAATTTTAAAGCACTTTAGAAATAATTTATTTTTTAAACACGTGTAATAAATGTACAATTCAATCCGCAGTGGGACACACACGTATATCCGTGTTGTAGCTATGGATTTTACATTACAGTTCTGTAACTACAACAAATCTTATATATATATATATATATATATATATACACGCATGCACACACAGGTGTATATATACACATACATATGTGTATGCGTATGTATGTGCTCGCCTCTCAGCATGTGTGTGTGCAAATGTTTATTGAAAGCGGCATTTATCATGATATAATACAATAAATAAGCTAATGATATTAAAATACCAGGTTTTCCTATAATTCTTACATATAATGATATCGTGTCTTCACTTCTTTATTCCCGTTCTCCTACTGCTTTCAGTTTCAAATACCCAGAATCCTAGTAGGGTTGTAATTTGTTTCCATGGATCATGTCTGACTATTTTCTTGTGTATCACGACATGGATGAATCATCTGTAACATAATGTGTGCCAATATGTGGAAAAATCTAATATAACACATAATGGTGAAACTGGTTTTAGATTTGATGATCTCATGCAGACAAATATGTATGATACTACCCAGTATGCTTCTAAACCAGTCCCGAATCATTTTAAAGGCAATCAAACACATAAAGAAGAAGATTGTTCTGGGCTGTCGTGGCCACAACGCGAAATACCAACCAAGAAACTATGGCTGCCAGTTAACAATATAGACAAAATTGTTACTTTGACTTGATCTGGTCCTTGCTATGCTTCATCGTTTGAACGGACGTTTCTTTATGCAGATGGCTGAAGAGTGCCTTGAACGTTTTGGGGAACTTCCGTGACATCACGAATTTTTTACACTTGGTTTCGTTGCACTGATACGTTCTGTGCAGCATAATCTAACCCATGGTCACTAAACAGAGCTCATACACTATTTGTGAACTATATAAATGAATTAACTGACCAGTCCAACTCCACAGTTGCGATACATAAGTCAATAATCACCTAACTCCCGACCTTACCACAGTACAGATTTATTGAGGAAACCACATTCGTTGCTGGATGTTGGCAAACGAAAGTGGGGTGAAAAGACTGATAGAATTCACAAATACATGAAAAACTTAACGTCGCCATGGGAAGACCTTTCGCAGCTTAGGATGTTGAAGGACTTTTTTTTCTTCTACAGCAGATAATACAACATACCTTCTCAAAAACTGAATTCAGAAGAAAACTGTTCAACAAAGACACATTAAACCCATACTAAATATTCCTACAAAGGACAGACCGCAGTCTACGTTCTAATATTTCGAAGCAAAGTTAAAATACTAACTGTGAAGAAACATTTGCGCCCTACATTTCTGAAAACTTCTTTCTTGCCCGTCTCCAACCGTTTTTTTTTTCCTCTTGTCCGATTCTTTTCTATATGCGTCTCTTCCAAATTCGTTCACTATGAGTGACAATACGTGCGATCTTTACAACAGACGTTACAGCTGCGCACGTTTATATGTATCCAAAATTAACCCTCTACAATATTGCGGCAGTCGGTATTCTTCTTCTTCGTTTTATTCTTCTTCCTCTTCTTCCTCCCTGTAACTGAGAGCTAGTGTTCCTTGCAGCCGAAGCCTTGCATGTTTTAAGGCGCAGCATCGTATTGGACTGGGGGCTGATTATGTCGGCTATTTTGTCCAATCCCTAAACGGGACTAAACAGCAGAAGGTGTGGAATGTTTCTTTAGCCAATTCTACAGCCAATGAGACTGTTACAAGCCAACCTGCATGACCAGGCTAGGCCTGCTACTGAGTGTACCACCGGGGAGTTGGGACAGGCTTTTGGTCAGCAATGGTTGATCAGTTTGGACGCTAGAATGTCAGTCATGGGTCGCTGATTCCCAGATGTATTGTCTTCTGAAGTAAATCGACCTAAGGGTGTAAAATCCGCGATGTGTTTCTTAAAGATGACAATAAAATAGCTTCACTTTATTACAGTACTTCGGGAGATTGAAGAAATGATAGGAGCGAGCAGGAACACAATTAATCGTGGCAGACGCTATCAAAAACATTAGCACACTGTGGATGACCCACGCTTAGATCAAGGGGTTCACGACCGTGGATAAAGTGTTTGTCCATTATGATGACACATGTCTTGATGTCAGTTGTATGAGCTTTTGTGGCGTGTCTTATCTTATATCTTATATCCTCCCGTGCTGTTAAATGTCACATGGGGCTCGCAAATTAGTTCGCCAATTTTTCCTGTCTTCGGCGAGTCTTTCAACCTCATCAATATTTTTATGCCTGTTAATTTGGCCTCTCTTAACAATGTCCTCTTCAGAGTTTAACGCGGTCTGCGTCTTTTTGTTTTGCCTGTTGTGTTCCACTTGATAGCTTGTTTTGGGATTCTCTGATCATTTCTTCTCATCACATGACCAACATATGTCCATCTTCTTTTCCTGATCACCCATGAGACTGGTTGTTGTTTAGTCATCTGTCATATCTCTGCACTGTTCTTGAATTCGTTCCACTTGATGCCGAGTATTTTCCTTAGGCATTTGTATTCAAAAGATTCTAATTTCTTGTCTATTTCTTTAGTTGTTTTCCAGCTTTCGCATGCATAAATGAGGATGGATGTTATATTTGAATTGTATAGTCTTAACTATTGTTGAGCAATAGAGGGCTCACCTGGGCAAGAGCAGAAAAAAGGCGAAGGACAGGCATTTGTGGAAAACCCTTGCGGAAGCCCCATGTGCCCTGGGCACTTAAGGTTCAGAGAGAGAGAGAGAGTCTTAACTTGGTTTTTGTGCTTATAACTTTTGAATGCCATATATTCTCGAGATTCTTGAAGATTGATGCTGCTTTTTGCAATTCTAACATCCTTTCTGGTGTCACCATCCTGGTCTGTGAAGCTGCGAAGGTATGCTTGATTGACTTCTTCAATATATGTCCCTTCTATGTGTTTTTTTTTCGATTTTGATTAATGGGAATTTTCATTATTTTTGTTTTATCCTTGTTAATTTCAAGTCCTATTTTGTTAGCCAAAGTCTTATTTTATAGCCTATAGTGAGATTAAAATGATGCATCCTTAATTTCAGACTTGGTGATTTGTATTGCATGTCAATGTATCATTGCGTTGACTGAATGCTTTATGATTTATGCATAAAATATACCTTGGAGTGGAGAACCTGGGTTGGAAGTCATGATGGGGAATCTTGATTGGCCTCGAGTAAGGGAGTGCATTGCCACGGATTGTTGGTCTGTAACCAATCTGAGAAAATATTCCACCCACTAGTTATAAATGTAAACTTGCAACAAACAACTTTTATAACGCACATAAATCAGCGCACAGATAAACATTAACTTTTTAACTAAATGGAGAACGAAAACGGAGCCGTTTAGAGTTGTCTGAATGTATCACTAGCACACAAACCTTCAGATATTGTGAATTAATACTATTACTGTATTGTAATAGTAACATTAAAATTTTAGTT
The DNA here is from genome assembly GCA_009760885.1 of Achatina immaculata. NCBI lineage: Eukaryota > Metazoa > Mollusca > Gastropoda > Stylommatophora > Achatinidae > Lissachatina > Lissachatina immaculata. Next base: position 57,373,473 of record CM019702.1, read on the forward strand.
GATAATCAGTGCTATGTTACTTGGGCTTTTTTCCTCTCTATAGTTGCATAATTTATCGATGTCATCATATTCTTACTGAGCTCTTTATCTAAACGTTAGTCTTAGTTTGTTCAGTCATTACATTCAATAAAGAAGCTTCTGGTTTTAATTCTTAAGTAAGGAAAAGTCCGAGTCATTTCGAAAATGGCATGGCCATTCACCTACTTGAAATGTAACACCCTAACAGTTTAAAACTCCAATACTGCAGATGTTTTTACACAGATCTACACATATATTTCTGCCATACGACGTCAAAGGAGTGCATTGGCAGACAATCCAGAAAGCCAGTGGTGTCTTTCACATGACCACAGCCAGCATGAGGATTGAGGAGATGACTGTGACGAAAGCACTCGAGTGGCTGGAATTACAGAACTGTATCCGTGTCCACATGGTAAGATATTTATTCAGTATGGTACTGAAGTTTCTGTACCCAAGCAGTGGCTTGAGTCACTGCAGAAATCAACGATTTCCAAGAGTCACCTTCTTCTATGTCCCTGGGCATGCGGGCAACCAGGGAAACGAGAGAGCTGATAGGTTGCCCGGCTCTACAATCATCGCAAATAGAAAAGGACTGAATCGAGCTGATTTTGTTAATGTGCTCATTAAGATAGACAGAGTGGAGGATTTCGAGAGCAAAAAATTCACACTACTGGTAAGACTGAGAGAGCTGGGAACACAGATTGGAATGGTCGGTAAAGAAGGGCACACTGGAAGAGAGTGTGGGAATTGTTATCCAGCACTCGACGGCCACTATCCGCCGCAGGATGATGATGGATATGTTTAGGCAGGGCCAGGTCAGAGCACGTATGCGCGTTTCTAGATTTTAATAATGATGAAGATCCAATCATAAACCATAAATCAGCTTTTCTCTGGACCTGGAATATTCAGATTAACATTCATAATTGCAGCAATATGCATTTATATTCAGATATTATAACTTATGTACAGGAACAAATGCCTATTTAGTGTATTGCTAATTTCATTAATTAGAATTATTTCGGCAACCCATATTGAAATATTCAATTCTTTATAAACATAAACCACATTAAACACGTTAAACTAGATTATACTGTGTGTTAAGAAAGGTTTAAATCTCTCTCTCTGAACCTTAAGTGCCCAGGGCACATGGGGCTTCCGCAAGGGTTTTCCACAAATGCCTGTCTTTCGCCTTTTTTTCTGCTCTTGCCCAGGTGAGCCCTCTATTGCTCAACATCCTTTCTGTTGTTCTTCTCCATGTCTCTTTTGGTCTACCCTTACTTAGTGGCTGGCTTTCATCCACAACCTTCATGGGCTCAGTTTCCTGATACGCATTTCTCCTTCCACCTGCATTTGCTTTTTCCCTTGCTTCTGTTTCTGTAGCAGTCTGATAGTTTTTTACCAGATAGGGTTGCTGGCCCTATGCCGAACCCTCCTTAGTCGCCTTTTACGATCATGCGTGGTAGGGTACAGTGGTCCTATTCTTTGCAGATCCCGGGTACCACACGGGGGAAAGGTTTAAATATTAATCTGTAAATAAGAGAACTGATCTACAACAATGTTCTAATTTTTAAATTACGATGAGGTGTAGTTATATTCTATTTGTTGACTTTATTAAGAGAATATTTCTGAGTAATTCAGTGAATTACATGTGATTTTAATTTTAGGAAATGTATAATTGCAACTTCAATTATATTACTCCATAGACCACACATTTTAAAATATATTTAACATCCTGACATTTCAAATGTATACACTTATTCCAGCTTACTTGAACGTGTCAGTTTTGAATATATTTACACGGTAAACTATTTGTTTTTCTGGAATTAGTGAACAAACAATTTACATTTCTTTTTTAATCACGAAACACAGAAGGGCATAATGTACCATTTAAAACTAAACAAAATGTTGAACATACCGTTCTCTCACTGCAGTAGATTATTACAATTCTTTGACTTGTTGGAAAGAGAATTATTTTTATATTTATTTTAAGAAACAAAAAACCAAAGAAATGAACTAAAAATACATGATAAACGCAGTTTAAATGCGTAACATACGTTCTGCAAATAAAAAGTGTAACTTAATATGTGAGGATTGAATATTAAGAAAAGACCAAAACAATAATATAATATTGTTATGAAAGAATAGAAGGACATCAGAAGTATGGAAGAGGTAGTGAAATGTTTAAAGAAATGAAGACATTGACGAGAAATGTCACACCTAAGCTTAAATGCAGTTTGTGACGAGATTGGGAATACCTTAACAGAGACAGTGGATATTCTAGAAAAATGCAAGGAATATTGCAGAGGAATGTATGAAAAACCGACTGTGAAAGCAGAAATCAACAGTGTGAATTATTGTTGTGGCAGAAAGAACCCGAACCGAAAATAGAAGAAGTTTTATGAGCAATAAATAATCTGAAAAATAGTAAATCACCAGGATGTGATGAGATAACATCTGAACTTATTAAAGCAGGAGGAAAGGACTAATTTGCAAGATTAAAAAATGAAAAGAAAGGAAAAATAACAAATATTTCCATACTACAAGAACAATATTGAAGAAGGCTGGCTAGTAAAGAGGATTAAAGAGAGCAAATTTAAATATTTTGGACACAATAAACATCATGATAATGTACAGAAGACCGTCTTGGAAGGGTACATAATGAGAAACAGAAAGAGAGGAAGACCAAGGCGAAGATGATGATCTGCAGATGGATGCATCAGCAGCAGGCCATCTTGATCACAACTGATAGGCCTACAGGAGTGCTGTTAGGGAGGTAACGTTTCACAAAGGACATGCAAATGAATGAATGAAGACGAAGGTTGATTGATGATAAGTTCTCGGCATAATGTACAAATACTTGAAACACAAAGTTGACATTATGTGCATTTGTAGATCAGGTTAATGTAAGATTAAACACCAGGTTTCAATACATTAACTGCAACCAATTTTTTAAAGGCTACTGAAGTGGTATGGTGTGGCAGAATTTGATACAGTTTCTCATCGAGCAGTGAGTCGCTACCTTTGCATCAAGCGCTTATCATCGAAGGAGATCCGTAAAGATATGGTAGAGACTCTGGGGGAGATCGCCCCTTCTTACAGCACAGTGAAGAAATGGGCAGCTCAATCCAAACACGGAAGAGAGAGTCTGGAAGATGAACCCCGTCCAGGAAGACCAAGAAAGGTAACCACCGATGAAACGACCGCCAGAATCCATGACATGATAATGGAGGATCGACGACTAATTGAGGGGTACATTGCTACTGAGTTGAGCATCTCCAAGGAACGTGTTCATGCCATTATTCACAATGATCTTCACATGACAAGAGTCTCTGCTTGGTGGGTCCCGAAACTTTTTGGAGATGATTATAAACGACAGCGTCTCAACATGTCAAGAGACAATCTTGATCATTTTCTGCAGATCCTGAAAAGTTTGTTCAGGAATTTGTGACTACAAATGACATTGGGTTCATCATTTTCAAATAGAAAAAATAGAAGAATAATCAAAGCAGTGGAAACATAATGGATCCCCACCTCCAAAGAAAGCAAAGGTGGTTCTGTCTGCAGGCAAAGTTATGGCTTCCATCTTTTGGGATTCAAAAGGTGTGCTTTGGTAGACTATCTTCAAAAGGGCAGATTTGTCACCAGGACCTATTACAACTGCGGGTCAAACTGAAGGAAAAGCGTCGAGGGAAATTGACGAGAGGAGTCATCTTTCGGCAAGACAATGTTCCAGTTCACAAGTCGGCTGCCATTCATGTATGCGGCTTCCAGCTTCTTGAACATCCTCCCTTATTCCCCAGATTTGGCCCCTTCGAACTATTACCTGTTTACCAAACTTAAAAAGGAGCTCTGTGGTCTCAAATTTTGTTCAGATGATGACGTCTTTCATGCTATAGACCACTTTCTACTGGCACAAGATGCTGACTTTTACAAAGAAGGGATCCGTCTGCTCTAGGATCGTTGGACTAAGTGCATAAATTTGCAACGGTACTAGGTTGAAAAATAACCCAAAAAAGTTGTCCACAAATAATCCGTTGTACCTTAGACCGCGAACTTATCAATCATCCCTCGTATTTTGAGAGGCATATCCGATGATTGAGCTACAATGCATAGGGTAAATATGATGGCTCATTATGTATAGTTTGGAATAAAAAATGATTACATATAGCAGTAGCCATTAAAATGAACTCGGTTTTATGTATATCATTCGGAGAGATATAGATGTGCAGCGACATTTACTATATCCAGGTTTTTTTAAGTAACCAAGATATGAAGATGTGAAATATGCTGCACCAGTTATTACAGACACACTATCATACATGTACAGTCTGTGCATTGAGAAACTCTACTTTAGTGATGCTTTTAAACTCTACGTTAGACTTTTACATATATTCATCATCGTTTACTACAATTTAAAATACTCTTTTTTTCATGGTTAGACCTAGCTGCCGCTAGACTAATAATATATAGTTTTCGAGATAATATCTTTATTATTACTTGTGATTTAGCTCGATTCTTATTTAAATTACATAACATTAAATACATTATGTCTAAGACAAGTGGTGTGTTTACCCTTGATCTCTAGTTTGCAATATTTAAGATTTTGACTTTTCAAATGTATACTTTACTGTTCTTCTTGGATTAAAAATTCTAAATAAAAACAAAAGTACATATATTTCAAATTGCATATGTCTAGAAGTTTAATTTTGCTGGAAGTTGGCAGCAGATAAATAAAATTAAAATAAAAAGAGTAGTTTTTAAAAATAATATACCTAACGTTACACAACAACATTGACAAGTACTGTTTTAAAAATGATATGGTTTCCATTGTATACTTTCAACAATACGCTGACAACATTGCAACGATTTTTGTCTAATTTCATTTAAGTCACAGTAATAGGGGGCGCCAAATCAATTATAGCTAAGTGGTTAACAATACTCCATTATGTGATACCATCTTATAAAAAGATATATAAAATTATTATCACCAAACACTTGAAATGCATTTCTGTCTCTTATGTTTCTTCCATTTCAACACATTCTTATGCATTATCAAGCTTTTAAATTCTAATGTGTTTATAATCATTGCGGGTAGTTACTTTAATGTTCTGTTTTACTTAGCACCGATCTCGTATTCCTTCTTCTCATATCTCTGATGTAGCACAGTACAGTAAATAAAATAGAAGTGTGAATAAATTGCTAAGAATAAACAATTACTTCCCGAACTTTAAAGCCCGTTTATATGATTTGTTGACAGAGAATTCTGCGTTTCACTAACACCTTGATTTTCACCATTATGAAATCATGATCCAAGAAAGTGTGCCAGCCACAGATTAAAGTAAAAGATAAAAATCCTGCATGTTTACATTTAAATATCTTAATCTCTGTTATTAAAAAAAAATAGATTCATGTGTGGAGGACATAACATGCTGACTGTATCCGAAGATAGTGAAATTAGACATAGTTTAGATGTCATAGATTTCAAAATGGGACCGTGCACAAAAGACGCACTGTTGATAGCAGTTCTGCCAAGCATACATGGTTTAGGTATAAGTCTGATAATTTCAGTCCACCAATGAAAGAGTTTTTCTCTCTGAGAGTAGCAAACAAAACTATCATCAGAACTTATCGCTAACGTGAATCTGAACTAGTAATCAGTGATGCAGTTAATGCATGAGTGATTCAAGCAACTATTTATGTAACATTACTCTGCACAATATCCAGTGACTTCGCCGAGCAAAGGAGACGTAACACGATATCACGCAGATCTAATCCCTATCGAAGCATTTGGGAAAAAAAAAATCTAAAAACTAATTCAGTAGAAATATTACTGTATTTTCCGTCGTATAAGAAGCACCGGCCTATAAGTCGGACCAGTAATTTGGTACAAAATAATTTTAAAGACAATTTAAAACCCCACATTGTTCATAAACCTCATAGCTATTCGCTCAATAAGAATTTGATCCAATATATCTCCGTTCTCATGGCTAATCTACTTGGGCTAACGTGCTTGAGGCTAATAGGCTACCATACAAACTACAGTACTGCGGTAGTGATATAGATTTTTGCATCTATCGCTCATGGAAGCTCATAAACTTAAGGGTTTATGTGTAAGTCTACTACCTCTAAACCAAGGCCTACCTAGTCATATCACTTGAGTATAGGATGCCGGGTGAATTCTGGTGAAGTTTTCATGGATAAGAAGTACCTCTTAAATCGCGGAAATTACAATATATTTACTGAATAAATTTTCATTTTGTTTTTATTCGCCTACAGCCAGCGATGTTCTTATTGTCTAATGGCGTCCATTATTCATGCTTACAGAAGGTTTTTCTGTAAATGAGGTTATGTGCTCAATATTATACTAAACGTGCTGTTTAAAATGCTATATTTTAATGTATCCATTTATAATATGCGAAGTAAACCAATGTGCATACCTTGGCAGCTACATAGTCCAGGATGGAAGTCAGAACTGAAAAACCAGAATTGCCTTTCAAAAATATTGAGAACATATGGAATTACAAAGTTAGAAGCACAAAAAAAAAAAATAAATAAAATAAAACCAAGTTAAGATTACTCAATTCAAATGTGATATCCACCCGCATTTATGCATGCGAAAGCTGGAAATCAACTAAAGAAATATACAAGAAATTAGAATCTTTTGAAAACAAATGCCTAAGGAAAATATTTGGTATAAAGTGGAACGCAGAGATAAGACACATGAGCAAACAACAACCTGTCTCATGGGTGATCAGAAAAAGAAAATGGACATGTGTAGATCATGTGATGAGAATAGAAAAATAAGCTATCACGTGGATCACAATAGGCCGAAGAAAAAGAGGTCGACCACGTGAAACTCTAAAGCGGACATTGTAAAGATAAGCCAGTTTAATGGGCGTAACATGCCTTGATGAAGTTGAAAGACTCGTTGAGAGCATAAAACTTGGCAAAGAACTGTGTGACGTCTAACAGCACAGGAAGGATGTAAGATGTAAGATTTATAATATGCGTACTTCAAAGTGGAAGTTAAGGCTGTAATTGTAGATCTGGATTATTGTTTGTGGTAAAAATACGTTATGTTTCAATGTTTTGTTTTGTTTTTTTCTCAGAAGTTTGACATCAATTCATTTCAGATTATTTCTGTTTATTTGTTTCTTCTTGGTTTAATTGTTTACACGTGAAAGATGTTATAATTTAATATAGTAAATTATCGACATTTTAAAACATTTTTCTACTAGCATTTATTTTTTTTTAAAATTAGGTTTATTATTAGTTATCTTTTTTTCTCTCTCGGTTTAAATGCTTCATCTATTATTCTGAGAAAGAAAACTATGTTATATATTCTGTTCCTCTGGATATATTGAAAGTTTAGATTCCTGTAGGTTGTTGTTACTTGAATGCTTTCTTTTACACTAAAGAAGCTCGTAGTGTTCATTTTAGAGAAGTACCAACTGCTCAACAGCTCGGAACAGGCTACTAGAGAAGCAGTTTCGCTTTAGACTGCATTACTTTCAGCAGTGGAAACACGGAAACACATACTTAAGATGCACATTGGTTGATTACTATGACTTCTCCTTCATGTATTTCTTTAATAATGTTTCTTGTAAGACTATAGTAGTGAACCTTCTTGATATTATTATATTTTCATTCATTACTGATCATTCCCTTGAAGCTGAGATTGTTACGTTCACAAATGACCGTTGCACTTAAAGCATGTATTAAGTTGTCAGAAAGGAAAGAAGTGTTTACTGGATTCTTAATGTGTGGTTTACACTTTAGAATAAAGCGTAATCATTTTTTTTTCTAAAAACGATATGCTGGTTGTTATTTCTAGGTCAAAAATTGTGATAATTTTATTCTGTATAATTACAACAATTCTCAAAGATGACATAAAAAGTATCTTTTTACGTGAACTGATTTAAAGTGTATGTATGATTTACAGAGCAGTGCATTTATAGTTATTAATGTATACGACTAGTTATTTTGTGTTATTTAGCATGCTGATATTTTACTATATATATTTTTTCTGATTTACTTGACGAAAGAAAATAACAGGGTGAATGTTTCTAAATTTAATATATTTAACAGTTTATTTTTAAATTTTTCTTTAAAATGACAGAGGATGCATAAATATAATCTACATATATAAGTGCGTCTTTAAGAAAAAAAGAACATTATTTTGAACATAGCGTTCTTTCAATGAAATGAATTAGAACATTTCTTTATTTGTTGAAAGGTGGATTATAGTTATATTTTTTTTGTACAACGAAGTAGGAAGTCTGACAGTTATAGGCCAGCAATGAGCTATGGTTTCCGAGGCAGAAGAAATAAAACTATTATCATAACTTACTGTTACTGTGAGTCGGAACTGGCAGCTAGTGAAGCAAATAGGGTGTGTGTGACCCATGTAAATACTGATATACTTTGTGCAACATTCAATAAATCAAAGAAATAGAATAAAAGTAAATAATAAACGATATTTAAATCATTAACAGTTTTTCTGTAATTAAAAAGTGTAAATAAATATTTTTGGAGTGAATATTTTGATATATATCTTCATTGACTGAGGTGCATGATATAGATTAAATATGGCAGATCTGATTACTGATACTGTGGAAAAGACTGATTACGTACAGTAGTGCCCATAAAATAAAACCGCGTATTCATGTATCGTTTGGAGAGCTATAGATGAGGTCTGACATTTAATATACCTAGTCCTTTGAAGTAGTGAACAAAGAAAACGGTGACATGTTAGTTACAGTTCCTATAGCTGTTCTATTACTACATTTCTCTGTCTGTCTTTCTGTCTCTCTCTCCGTTTCTGTCTATTTCAGTCTGTCTCTGAACTCGGAGGCATGTTCTTGCGTCCTGGGTTTGATGTTGGTTTCATTGTTCACTATATTAATATTACCTTTACTTCAGATTTTTCTGTTAACTCTTTCAATTTATAGCAGGACGCAGTCACTGCACCTGTCAATAGCTAGAGTTAGTTGATGATACTTTTCTTCAATATTCTGGTTATCCTACTTTTAGAAAATATATAATCCGCCATTCTCTATATACAAATATAATTAATTCTACTTCACACTTATGGACACCTGACTCAAAGCAGTTATAATTGTAAATACGCTATGAGACGAGAGTTCATTGCCTTACACATGCGATTCTGTATACATAAAATAAATGAAAAGACAGATTACATAAGTGTGGCTTTTTACAAAAGAATGCTACTTATCGTTAGCCCTTCTATCAAAGAAATATCACTGCGGATTTACTTCGTTTTGAGCCATTAGAACTCATGTCACAGATCAGTTCGGAGCCACCTCCATCTCGAGACTTACCGGAGAGATCCGATCTTTCTCTTGTGACGATAACTCAACTCGACGAGTCCGGTATAAGTGATGAAGCGCTTTTGATTTTTAATTGGGCTATATTTGGTGTTCTGTGCCAGATCATCGATATATTTGGTATTGTGACAAACATCATCAACATCATCTGCTTTATCAAACAAGACTTCAAAGATTCTGTCAACATTAGTCTGCTTGGTAAGAAAAGTAACGGACACATTTTTTTTTCCTTTTTCTTAGTTTAATTTTTAAAAATGTGTTCATTTTTTAGGTGTTATCATTGTGTTGAATATATAAAACAGACTGAAGATTTTAGAAGTTTAGTTTTGAAGAGCCTTCTTCTTCAATCTCCCTCTGACTGAGAGATGGTGTTTTGTTGTAGCCGACGCAGTGAAGATGTTGCGGCACGGCATAGTTTCAGCTTGGCAGTGGGATACGGTGGTTATTTCTTCAGTACTTTAGTAGAACTAAAAAAGCAAGTGGTGTGTAATACTTATAAGTTGGAAACTATGGCTATCACAGTCCCGTTAGCAAGGCATGGTCCCTTCCTTAGGGTATCAATGAGGAGTTGAAACAAGGTCTTTGTCAGCTACCTTTCGCCAACCTTAACACCATCAGGTCATTTAGAGGTTGCTAATTGCCAATTCGGGCAGCGTCTTCACCTTCTGAAGGCATATGCTGTCATAAACGTTTTAATATCGACTTGCTTTCCATATTGTCAAGTTTCTTTTTAGAAACACCATCATTCTCTTTTCAAGCGCATTGAAATGAATGTCCATTACTATTTCTACTTCCTCTTTCCTTCATGTTCCCATTACACAATTTCTTCTCTTTCAGCCAGCAATAGTTGTATTTCCTCAAAGTCTTTTAATTTTTACCCATCATTGGATTTCATCTACGACTCAGTGCCACTAGACACATTTAAAGTTAAGAGTCAGTAAAATGTATATGTGTTAATAAGACTGATGACCTGACATTTTGAAAGGAAAGGAATGCATGGGTTATCATTTTGAAGATTATTATTATATTATTAAACAGTAATAAAATACGACATTAGAGTTCTTGCTCATCGTTTCAACAATAACACATGTAACACATAAAAGTACATTACATTTAATTTGTATTCACTGTTCTAGGAGGCAGTCTATAAAAATGAGGTATAAATGTTGTTTACATATAAAAATGAGGTATAGGTATAAATGTTGTTTACATATAAAAATGAGGTATAAATGTTGTTTACATATAAAAATGAAGTATACGTGTTGTTTACATATAAAAATGAGGTATAAATGTTGTTTACATATACAAATGAGGTATAGATGTTGTTTACATACACAAATAAAGTAATCCCTTCCATTTCTAGGCCTGGCAGTCTCCGACCTGTTATGTCTTGTGCCATTAGTCGGGTTAAACATCGTATACACCCCAGCAGTTTTTACCTCAGATTTGCCTATGCAGACCATGGAAGTGTGTTACCTCATGTTCGTAATACCACACATGACCTTCACCCGAGTGAGCAGCTGGATCACAGCTGTTATTACCTTGGAAAGATGCCTATGCATAACAGCACCTTTAAAGGTAATGAATATAAAGTAATCTCAACACTGCTTTTTAACTGTATTATCATGTGCTGCATTTATGTAAGTATAAAATAGTTGTCCTATAATTTATCTTGTATATATTTTAATACAGATCTTAATAGTCCGTCAAAACGTGTCCTTATATATTCATTTATTCACTCTGTGCTTGATGAATACGTTTAGGCGCCACGATTTTCACCTGTTGCAATCATTGTTATTTCTGATTCATTCAGCTGCTCATCTTGCTTAACCCATGAGTTTGTATTATTTTGTATTGATTCCTTATATAGCTGAATGTGTTATTCTGAGAATAGTGTTTTCAAGCTAGTAGATTATAGCTGATTCTGAACCTTGCTGAGTATTAGGTTGAAATGCGTCTTTCTCTCTAGTCGATGTTTGACACAGGACACTGTCAACAGAAACGAATCACATTAAAACAATGATTTGGCCACAAGTGAGGACGGATAGAAAAATAAATTATAGTTACTGATGCTACAGTATGTGAATTTATCTCTCTCTCTCTCTCTCTCTCTCTCTCTCTGAACCTTAAGTGCCCAGGGCACATGGGGCTTCTGCAAGGGTTTTCCACAAATGCCTGTCCTTTGCCTTTTTTTCTGTTCTTGCCCAGGTGAGCCCTCTATTGCTCAATATCCTTTCTGTTGTTCTTCTCCATGTCTCTTTTTGTCTACCCTTACTTCTGTTCCCCTGTGGTGTCCATCTTAGTGTTATTTTTGGTAGTGAGTTGCCAGCCATTCCGAGCACATGTCCCAACCATCGCCAGCGTCTTTCCTCAATAATTGTTGTCAGTGGCTTCATCTGCATTTCTGCCAGCAAGATGTTATTTCTTATGTTGTTTGGCCAAAATATTTTTCTAATTCTGTGTAAACATTTAGTGAATTTATATGCGGAGCAAAAACACATGTTTAAAATGAATGATTTCTTATGTTCAGTACGGCACAGTCATTGTTCTGATTCTGATATATTAAACGTCCGTCTCACATTTAAACGTTCGCTGACACAGATTCACTATTTCAAGTTAGCAAAATATGGCTATTTTATGTGCAGGGAAGCCTTTACTCCCACGATGAGGTCAAAGAAAATTATAAATAATGGACTTTAATAAATTCCAGACACTATTTGTCTTACACAGAGATATTCTTCGGTTCTGTATTTCATACTATATACCATATAACCTCAAAACAGAAAATAGTCATTTTTTTCTAAATTACTTTTCGTTTTCTTTTTCAGATTAAAAGCTTAATTTCTTCAAAAAAGATGTTCGTCGTTATTATCAGTATCTACATCATTCTCTTATTTAGCACAGCCCCTACGTACGCTGTCAACAGTTTAGAAATGGGCTTTTCTCCAGAAAGAAATAAGACTATACTTGTTCGAGTCTCCACCAGCAATCGAGAACACGTTGAGAGCATTTCCTACATCATAAACAATTTCACCGTCCCTTTCTTCGCTTTCGTCGTCATCGTCGTCTGCACCGTCATACTGGTAGCTAAACTACAGAAAACAGCACGATGGAGACAGAAGTCAACAGCCTGTAACAAAGCTGACAGCATTTCCAGTCGCAACCAGAAAGTGGCCAAGATGGTTGTCACTGTTTCGTGTTTGTTTATCAGTTGTTTTGCTCCTGTAGGCATGTTGTTTCTAGTCGTTGCCTTTCAGCCCGCACTTTCCTATGGGGGTAAATATTTAAAGATAGGATTAATCCTTGGTGCGTTGGGATTTTTTCTAGAGTCTGTAAATTCTTCTGTGAATATTTTTATTTATTATCACATGAGCAGCAAATACAGAGACACATTTCGAAATATTTTTGTCGTGATCACACTGGGTAACAAATCTAAACGTAATGTGTAAAATATACACATTAATATTTAACAATTCTGAAGGTTTGTAGAAAATTGCACTTCTGTCTATATCTGCAATAAGAAACATTTTATGAATGACAAAATAAATAGTTACAAAATAACTACTTGTCTCGTTCTGCAATTGTTAAATGACTTAAACACTGAAGTTGCAATTTCAAATTCATCAAGATTTTCAAACGTACAATTCAAACGTTACACCTTGCATCAATATACGATTTCGTAGTAGGAAAGACTCACTTTCCATGCTCTTCACTCATACAGAACTTTGGCATTTATGTGCCTAGCCGTGCTCCATTCATAAACGTCAGAAATATGCATTTAATAATTTTATTTACAGAGAACATATAGACTTTTAAATATTTTAACTCCACATGCTAGATCTTTTTTACTATCGCCAGTCGCTAACCTTATATATTTTTACTTTAGAGTTGTTCATTAAATGTATGTCGTTGCTCTTTCACGTACCACTTTTTCAATAATGATATATTTCAGACACCAGAATTGATTTTCAGAAACACTACATAAGTTATTTTAGATACATTACCCATAATGATCCTAAGAAAGAAAAAAATAATTCAGTCTGGTTTAATGATATTTTGTTCTAATGAAAAGTCTACTACATTCAGTTCTTATTGTGCGGTGATGAGTCCTAAAACAAGGTATAAAGAGGTGTATGGTGCAGTTTTACAAGGTGGCAGAGGGAATGAGTACATGAGAACATATCGAATACAAAGTAAATGACGGTGTAGTTAGACACAGTCGCTCGTCATGTGGGAAATCAGTTTGGTCGTTTATCAAAGCGAAACTGAGAAAAATCTTATATGTATACTGCAACTATTCTAGTAATTTTCATCCTTCTTGTATCATTAATCTTTCATTTTACTTGTGGTCGCCTTTGGTCAAGAATTTTGTAATACAGTATTCTTTGCGGATACATTTCTAATCTATTATTACTTCATGTCCTAGACGTCTACCGGTGAATTCTGACATCGTGCTGTGGTTATAGATGACGTGTAGGTAAAAGTGTGTTTCTTCTGTGATCATAACTGTCATTTTTGTATTACATTGTTCTTTATTCGTGATCATGTATGCCATGTAAGTAGTTGCAAATTTCTTCTGTGATCATGAGCGCTATGTAATTCGTAGTTTGTTTCTTTTGTGATCATGTGTTTGTTTTTTTTTCTTCAACGATTTCGTAAGTGGTAGTTTCTTTCTTCTATGATCGTGTAAGTACTAGTTTCGTCTTCTCTGGTCATGTAAGTAGTAGTTTCTTTCTTCTGTGCTCGTGTAAGTACTAGTTTCGTTTTCTCTGATCATGTAAGTAGTAGTTTCTTTCTTCTGTGTTCGTGTAAGTACTAGTTTCGTTTTCTCTGATCATGTAAGTACTAGTTTCCTTTTCTCTGATCATGTAAGTAGTAGTTTCGTTTTCTCTGATCATGTAAGTAGTAGTTTCTTTCTTCTGTGTTCGTGTAAGTACTAGTTTCGTTTTCTCTGATCATGTAAGTAGTAATTTCGTTCTTCTGTGGTCATAGATGCCATGTAAGCTCTAGAGGTTGCTCTGATATTATGCATCACGTAAATGTGCTGATGTTATATTTTGTGAGTCCTCCTGTGTTATTCCTGTGTGATATTAAAACTGGCATATTTCTATTTGATCACTTGAAAACTGAATACGTTATCCAGGCTTTAATCGTTCTTAAAATATATGGTATTCAAGTAAGTGTATGTATATTTTCTTAGTTCAGTTCAATTACCATGCCGCGTGGCGTAGGCAATCATTTCTCTCCACAATTCCCTGCCTTTTGCGTTGATTATGAGATCCAACGGTGACTTTCTTCCTAGCCACACTAACAGCCCACCTAGTAATTTCTCTCTGTGTCTTCCTCTGTACCTTCTATCTTCAATGTTTCCAGTTGCCACAGTGTGTTCCAACTTTCCTATTCTCAGGAAATGTCCTATAAATCTCGCTTGTCTGCCTCAGATCTTTGCTATAATTTGCTTTTTAACTCCAGCCTCTCTTAAGACTTCTTCATTGGTTTTCTTAACAGTCTATGGTGCCTTCAACATCCTTTTTATAAACCATATCTCCATGACCTCCATTTTTCGCTCTTCTCTCTTATTCATAGACCATGCTTCACACCTAGAGAACACAATTGGCTCGATGTAACATTTAAGTACTCGGAATCTTGTTTCCGTTGATACGAATCAGTTGCACAAGATGTGTCTCATTGTCTGGAATGCTGAGTTGGCCTGAGCATGTCTGCTTTTTATTTCATTGTTACATTTCCCATCAGTTGTTATAATCGTTTCTAAGTATTTGAATCTATCAACTTGTTTCAGATTTGTGCCATCGATGGTAATGCTACATTTTGGTGGTATTCTTTTCTTTGAGATGTCCATCACTTCAGTGTTCTTTGTGTTCAGGCTGAGACCTTTATTTTTTACTTAGGTGTTAAATAATTTAAAATAAGTGCTTTAGTAGTGTTAATATATTGACTGTAATATTGATTATTATGTGATAAGTTGGTATGTGATTAGACAGAAAGGAAGCCGGAAAGTGATTCCCAGAGATTAAGTTCTCTTCTTGCGGGTAATAAAACACATAAACTTTCTACTACATGCACTCTCCAATTTCATTATAACAGAGCAAAAGTAAAATCAATCAATGAAGTCAGAATAAGCCTTAAAAGTCCCTTTCCCCGTGGCGTATTTTATTAGTTTTATTTCAACTGGTGGAGCTGCCTATCTCAATCAAGTATTAATGTCCCTTTGTCTACAGTGCAGATGAAAATAATTTAACGTCCAGAGTTGAACTAGTCATTTGATTCAAGTGGATTTTAGTTCAAGTGTACTTTTGTCGGTGCGGTCCAGTCAGTCAGTCATGTGTATGTCCATCGCGGAACTTTGTCTCCTTAACAGCACAACTGTAGGCCTCTCGGTTGTGAGCAAGATGGCCAGCTGCTGATCCATCCATTTGCAAATCATCAACGAAGTTTTGCAACCATCTTCACTTTGGTCTTCCTCTCTTTTTTTCCCATTATGTATCCTTCCAGTACGGTATTCTCTAGATTATCATGACGTTTAATGTGATCAAAATATTTAAATTTTCTTTGGTTAGTCCTCTTTATTACCCAGCCTTAGTAACACCGTCAGGAATTTGTCCCTCATCACAATTACTAGTACTGACCTCTATCTGGCAATCTCCCCAGAGTTAAAAGTAGATATGTCTGCCCTGGAGGACTCGCAACCAGATCTTTTTTTTTCTGTCTGACCTTCCATGTTTCTGTCGAGTTTTTTTTTTTTTTTTGTGGTATATTTCCAGAAGATAGTTTACCATTACTTTCCTTCAGGGCAGTGACTGTACTAGTCATTGATAGTAGCCATTGTCCCTACATTGAGATCATCTGCCTACCATCATAGAATGGTGACCATAACCAACATTATTTGTCGGCTGCTCTCCCATTCCATCAACCACCTGCTCCCATGGCTTCACATTGCCATGATCGGGGGGCTATACGGGTACTCTACCTTGCCCAAGGGTGTCCGGTAAACTGACGGACTTAAATAGGCGCCCTACTTCTCCTTTGATAGATACACCTACCCCAGTAACCGATGCGGTTACGTTAAAAAAAAGAATGCAAACTTTAAAGAAATAGTTATCAGTAGGGAAAAAAGCAGATACTCTGGACAAACAGTTGAGACATGACCAAACAGTAAAGACATGACCAAACAGTTGAGACATGACCAAGCAGTTAAGACATGACCAAACAGTTAAGACATGACCAAACAGTTGAGACATTACCAAACATTTAAGACATGACCAAAGAGCCGTGTTGCAGCAATGATAACCGGGTTTGTGGATGCGGCAGGTATTAACAAAAGTCACACTCAAGAAAACGGAATATAAGGATGTTTAACACTGTTTCTTTCAGAATTTCTTTTTCTGGACACAAAATAAAACATAAATAATAAAAAAAAAATGTGGCACTCAGTGGTTGTTAGAACTAGCAGTGAGTAATTTTTTACAACTATATTACACGTGAGCAAACAGTATCATCCATAATCAGCCAAAAGAGTGGTGAAGAAAGAAGACAGAATAAATTCAAATCATGATTTATTTCACTTCCACATATTTCATTCTTTGATTCTCATATTGCTCCCCTGTAACAGTTAATCTCAAAGAAAAGGATATAGTCTATACTATACGTATATATTATTTCACGTATTGTTTTCTTCAGATTAAAAGTTTAATGTCTTCGAAAAAGATGTCCATCATTATCATGAGCGTGTACGCCATTCTCTTGTTAAGTACATCCCCTCTGTATGCCGTCAACAGTCTGGGAATGAGATTTTCTCAACTAATGAACAAAACAATCATAGTGATCGAGAACACGTTGAGAGTATTTCCTACATCATAAACGGGTTCACCATCCCTCTGATAGCATTTGTCTTCATTGTTATCTGCACTGCCATACTCGTTTTTAAACTACAGGATGCAACACATTGGACTGCATCTGCACAAGTTGACAGAGTTTTCAGTCGAAACCAGAAAGTGGCCAAGATGGTTGTGATGGTTTCCACTTTGTTCATCGCTTGTTTTGCCCCAGTCTGTATTGCAATGCTAGTAGTGACCTTTGAGCCTGCACTTTTTTACGGGGGTAAATATTTCAAAATAGGAATCATGCTTGGTGGAACTGGATTTATCCTTGGGTCTATTAACTCTTCTGTGAATATTTTTATTTATTATCATATGAGCAGCAAATACAGAGAAACGATTAGAAACATTTGTGCCATGTCCAAAGTGTGTAAAACTTATAAACATAATTTCTGATATATGCCTTGAAATTCAACCGAAAACACAATATATTGCTTCATTGTTATTTAATGATATTTTGTGCTACTAAAAGACTAATGAAAAACTGAAACATGGAAACTTTTTCCAATATAATCTGTTTTTTTTCCTTTCCTGATTCTACTGTGGCTATGCAATATTGTGTCAGTCTTTTCAGAAGTTGTTTTCCAGCAGTTGTTGTAGTCAGCAAAATAGTTCGTCTTCAATATATCGCCCATTAAAGTTTTCATATCTCGTATTTACATATCTTTGAACATTTATATGTGGTGGTCCTGTTATTTCAAGCACACTGTTGATACTAATAATATTAGTTGACTTGATGTTTTTCAAACATAAAACACCGAAGTTTAGGCGCAGCATCTTGGTGGCTTTCAGGAGCTGGTTACAACAGCGATATATTCAGTCGGTGGGCGTAGATAAAGTGCAGATGATGTGCAGTACTTCTTTAGCAGACCAAATTGTTATGGGGTCTACGGCGAGCTACGACAGATTAGTCTGGTTAGGGGTGTCATTGTGGTAGCATCGTAGCTGTGTGCCGTAAACACTTATACCAGCATGCCAACTATGTGTTTCAAACACTTATACCAGCATGTCAGCTATGTGTTTCAAACACTTATACCAGCATGTCAACTATGTGTTTCAAGCACTTATACCAGCATGTCAACTATGTGTTTCAAACATTTAAACCAGCATGTCAATTATGTGTTTCAAACACTTATACCAGCATGTCAGCTATGTGTTTCAAACACTTATACCAGCATGTCAACTATGTGTTTCAAACACTTATACCAGCATGTCAACTATGTGTTTCAAGCACTTATACCAGCATGTCAGCTATGTGTTTCAAGCACTTATACCAGCATGTCAACTTTGTGTTTCAAACATTTAAACCAGCATGCCAATTATGTATTTCAAGCACTTATACCAGCATGTCAACTATGTGTTTCAAACATTTAAACCAGCATGCCAATTATGTATTTCAAGCACTTATTCCAGAATATCCGATATATGTTTCAAAGACTTCTACCAAAACGTCAATCATATATTTCAAACAAATGCACCAGCTTATCAGATATTTGTTTCTTACACGTATGCCAGCATGTAAGCTATATGTTTCAAACACTAATGCGAGTATGTCATATATATATATATATATATATATATATATATATATATATATATATATATATATATATCAGGCGAGTATATTAGCATTTCAGTTGTACGTTTAAAACACTTATAGCATGTCAGCTATATGTTTGAAAGACTTTTGAACCAACATGTCAACTATGTATCGTAATTCATTATAAAAGGGATGGCGACTGCAGTAAAACTGGTTGAAATAAATAAGGTAGATAGAGGTGTATGGTGCAGTTTTACAAAGTGAGGGAGGGAGTGAGTAAGGTGAGAAAAAACAAATAGAAAGTATGAGAATGTATAAATGAAAAACATACAACATCCGATATTTCGGCGTGAGCCTTATTCGAGGATACATACAAAACAAGACAAAAACATGAAGAACTTATCTGAAATGTCTTCCTCCGAGTCAGGACAGAAAAGTGTGTAGAAAAAAAAGACCACGCTGCCTCTGAACAAAAGATGCCCGATAGAGCCAATCGTAAAGAAGAGGTGGAGAGAGGGGAGGAGAACAAGTGGGAGAAAGGGGTGGGGGGAAGGCAATAGAAACATGATGGCCGCTAGAGGTGTCGGGGGGGGGGGGAAGGTCGGAGGGAAAAGGGGACACGGGGAGATAGTGAATGAAGAATATAAACATCTAGAGGGAGAAAATGTGAAATTGGTAAATAGGACAAGACCCTAAAGACACCAGTATGTTGGCGGAGAAGAAAATAGGGTGGCGGTAGGGATGGGTAGCATGGAGAAAGAAAATAGAGTTAAAAAAAAGGCCAGTGGAAAAATAAAGAACTTACAGAAAGCTGACGACATTGTTAATTCCAGCTGGGTGGAGACAGCCAGTCTGGAAAATAAGGCGCTGTTCTAGGACCCTCCGAGATCGTACATCAGCAGTACATGAGCGGATGGCACTGACAGAAATGTCCTGTTTACCCCTGTGGTTGCTAAGGCAAAAATGTTTAGCCGCAGGTGTTCAGGCCCTCTTAGAAATATCATTGAGATGCTGGCGAAATCGATCTCCTAACCGTAAGCCAGTCTCACCTATGTACTTCAAACCGCAACGTTTGCACATTTATAGCATAAATAACATTGCGTGAATTACAGGTGAAACCCTCCTGAACTGACAACGTGGACTTCGGGAAGGAGATCTGGCTAGCCTCGACAATAGACGGACAAGTGTTACATCTACAGCGTCCGCAACGTCTGGTACCGTAAAACGTGTCATCTGTCTTAAGATGACTACGAATTAAAAGGTCCCTGAGGTTCTTGTCCCGTCTGTAGGCCACCAATGGGAGTTCCCCAAAAAATTCACGTGTCTCAGGGTCGGTCTGGAGGAGATGGAGATGGCGAAACAGTATGTTTTTAACTGCCAAGCTGTGAGGGTGGTACGTGAGTACTAGTTTCACTCTGTCCGAGCTACAGTGCGGTTTAGGAGTGAGGGCTTCTTGCCGCGATATACGGCTAATGCGGTTCCAAGATGACGAGAGAACGTGTTCTGGATAGCCGCGTGACGGAAGAATCTAGCATTTTATAGCCTTGATCTTGGAAGTCCAAATCCTCATTACACAAACGTCGCAACCTAAGAAGCTGGGAAAAAGGAATATAATCCTTACACGATCTGGGATGGGAAGAAGAGTACAGGAAGTAGCTGTGAGAGTCTGTAGGTTTATAGTAGATAGAAGTAGTGAACCCGGAAGGGCCGATAGAGACGGTAATGTCAAGAAAGTTAGCGGAAGTAGCAGAGAATGGGAGGTGAACGAAATGACAGGATTGTACTCTTTAACAAAACTGATAAAGTTGTTAAGGTCTTCCTCTGGCATTGATGTGACCCCAATGCCGTCATCTATGTAGCGTCTATAGAAGGCGGGAAAAGGGCCTCGGCTCTCAGAACCTTGTGTTCAAAGTGGCCAATGAACAGACACGCGTAGCTGGGGCCCATCTTGGTACCCATGGCTACACCACTAATCTGGTCGAAGTAAAGGCCATTGAATTCCAAAGAATTGAGTTGGAGGACAAGTCGTGCAAGGTGCAGAATAGTAGATGTAGGAATAGAGGGATTGCGTCTTTGGTTCAGAAAGAACTTGACGGCCTGAAGTCCATGATCATGCGGGATGGATGTGTCGAGGCTAGCCGGATCTCCTTCCCGAAGTCCACGTTGTCAGTTCAGGAGGGTTTCACCTGTAATTCACGCAATGTTATTTATGCTATAAATGTGCAAACGTTGCGGTTTGAAGTACATAGGTGAGACTGGCTTACGGTTAGGAGATCGATTTCGCCAGCATCTCAATGATATTTCTAAGAAGGCCTGTACCCTGTGGCTAAACATTTTTGCCTTAGCAACCACAGGGGTAAACAGGACATTTCTGTCAGTGCCATCCGCTCTTGTTCTGCTGATGTACGATCTCGGAGGGTCCTAGAACAGCGCCTTATTTTCCAGACCGGCTGTCTCCACTCAGCTGGAATTAACAATGTCTTCAGCTTTCTGTAAGTTCTTTATTTTTCCACTGGCCTTTTTTTTAAACTCTATTTTCTTTCTCCATGCTACCCATCCCTACCACCACCCTATTTTCTTCTCCGCCAACATACTGGTGTCTTTAGGGTTTGTTCTATTTACCAATTTCACATTTTCTCCCTCTAGATGTTTATATTCTTCATTCACTATCTCCCCGTGTCCCCTTTTCCCTCCCCCCTTCCCCCCCCCCGACACCTTTAGCGGCCATCATGTTTCTATTGCCTTCCCCCCACCCCTTTCTCCCACTTGTTCTCCTCCCCTCTCTCCAAATCTTCTTCACGATTGGCTCTACCGGGCATCTTTTGTTCAGAGGCAGCTTGGTCTTTCCTTCTATACACTTTTCTGTCCTGACTCGGAGGAAGACATTTCAAATAAGTTTTTCATGTTTTTGTCTTGTTTTGTATGTATCCTCGAATAAGGCTCACGCCGAAATATCGGATGTTGTATGTTTTTCATTTATACATTCTCATACTTTCTATTTGTTTTTTTCTCACCTTACTCACTCCCTCCCTCACTTTGTAAAACTGCACCATACACCTCTATCTACCTTATTTGTAATTCATTATACCAGCATGTCACATATGCGTCCCATTCACGTATTATAACAGCTATGTTTTTCAAACACTTATGGCAGCAATTCAGCTGTTTATTTCAAACAAATATACCAGCCTTCAAAAGAAACTTTGAGAAATAATGGAAAAATGGGATTTTCAACACATGTTTATACAATTATTATCACTGCTGAATCTAGACCAACATGCAACAGTAAGAATAAATGGTGAAACTTCGTTTGACATAAAACATGGCGTCCGTCAGGAGTGCATATTGTCACCTTACTTATTTAACTTGTATACTGAAAATATAATAATGAATGTTCGAGAAGATGTAGACAAAGAATATTACGATGCCATAACAATTGGAGGTTATGAAATACCAGAGATTAGATATGCTGATGACACATTATTACTGTCCACAACACAACAAGGAATGGAAAAGCTAATTATGTCAGTCTGTAAGAACAGCGAAGAGCAAAACCTCTATCTTAATGCGAAGAAAAACTAAATTGATGACAACTGACAAAACAAACAAGGCAGCTTTTTCCTCAATGAGGAAAAACTGGAAGAAGTGGAGAGATTTGAATATCTTGGATCACTACTACCTAGTAATGGAGATACAATGAGGGAAATTAAAAGGAGGGCATCTATCGCTCTTCAGAAAGTAAAACATCTAAAGAATCTGTGGAGAGGAGCAGACAAAACTACAAAAATACGATTTTTAAGGGCATGCATCTTTCCCGTCGCAACATACGCCTGTGAGACGTGGACACTTAACAAAACAGCTGAAACACATAAATGCCTTTGAATGTAAATGCTGCTAGAGAAGAGTTGTTCAAATAGCATGGACACAAAAAAGAACAAATATATCTATACTACAAGCATATATACTATCAGCATATATTGAAGAAGGCTGGCTAGTAAAGAGGATTAAAGAGAGAAAACTTAAATATTTTGGACACACTAAACGTCATGATAATCTAGACAAGATTGTCTTGGAAGGGTACACAATGGGAAAAAGAAAGAGAGAAAAACCGAGGCGAAGATGGCTGCAAAACATCATTAATGATCTGCAAATGGATGCAGCAGCGGTAGGCCATCTTGCTCACAACCGCGAGGCCTACAAGAGTGCTGTTCCGCAAGGGACATGCAAATGAATGAATGAATACCAACTTTTCAACTGTGTATTTCACACATTTACCAGCATGAAAATTATGTGTTGCTAACTCTTCTACCAGCATATCAGTTATATCTTTCAGTTACCTATAGCAGCATGTCAGCTATATTTTTAAGACACTGAACACAGCATGTCAGCTATATATATCAAACACTTATACCAGCATGTCAACTATATGTTTCAAAAACGTATACCTGCATGTTAGTTATATATATATATATATATATATATGACACACATATACCAGTATGTCACATATATTTTAAACGCTATATTTTCAAACATTTATACCAACATGTCAGCTATATGTTTTAAACATTATACCGCCATTTCAGCTATATGTTTCAAACACTTCTATCAGCATGTCAGCTATATATTTGAATCACTTATAAAATAATGTAAGCTATATATTTCAAACACTTATTCCAGCATGTCAGTTATAAGTTTCAAACACTTCAGCAACATTTCAGCTATGTATCTCTAACCATTATATAAAGATATCAGCTATCAATCACATTCACTTATGTCAGCATGTCAGCTATGTGTTTCAAATATGTATACCAGCTTTTCACATATGGTTTCACACAATAACATCAACATGTCAGACGTGTTTTTCAAACACTTATATCAGCCTGTCAGATATGTGTTTCAAACATCTATACCACCATGTCAGCTATGTGTTTATATACATATATCAGTATGTCATCTAGGTATTCCAAACATTTATACCAGTATCTCAGCTTTATGTTTCAAACACGTATACCAGTATGTCAGCTACGTTTTACAAACACTTATACAAGCATGTCAGCTGTGTCCTGCAAGCACTTATACCAGTATGTCAGATATGCGTTACTACCACTTATACTAGCATGATAGATATGTGTTCAAACAGCTATACCCGCATGCCAGCTATCTATTGCTGTCACTTATACCAGCATGTCAGATATGTTTTGCACACTTATATCTCTATGTCAGCTATATGTTGCAAACATTATGGCAGCTATGCATCAGCATGTCAGCTATATCTTTCACATACTAATACCAGCATGTCAGCTATATGTTTCAGGCACATATACCAACATGTCATCTATATGATTCAAACACTTATACCGGCATGCCAGCTATATGTTTCAGACACTTACACTAGTATATCAACTATATGTTTCAAACACGTATACCACAATGTCACCTAAATTTTCAAACAATTACACCATCATGTCAGCTACATCTTTCATACACTTATACCAGCATGTCAGCTATATGTTTCAAATACTTATACTAGCATCTCAGATATACGTTTCAAACAATTATACCAACATGTCAGCTATATGTTTCGGTCACTTATACCAACATATCACATATGAACCCCAAACCATTATACCAACATGCTTGCTATGTGTCGCTTTCACTTATGTCAGCATGTCAGCTAGTGTTTCAAACAACTATACCAGCATGTCAGATATGTATTTCCAACACATATATCAGCATGTCAAATGTGTGTATCAAGCACTTATATCAGTGTTTCATTTATATGTTGCTAAGACGTA
This sequence comes from Achatina immaculata, assembly GCA_009760885.1. Classification (NCBI taxonomy): domain Eukaryota; kingdom Metazoa; phylum Mollusca; class Gastropoda; order Stylommatophora; family Achatinidae; genus Lissachatina; species Lissachatina immaculata. The sequence goes on from CM019702.1 coordinate 57,398,071, forward strand.
TACTAGCATGTTAGCAATATGTTGCAAACAATTTATTCAGCGTGTCAGCTATGTGCTGTAATCACTTATTCCAGCATATCAGCCATGTGGTTTTAACACTACACCAGTATATCAGCTATGTTTTCAAACAGCTATACCAGCATGTCATAGGTGTGTTTCATACACTTATACCAGCATGTCGTAGGTGTGTTTCATACACTTATACCAGCATGCCAGATATGTTTCAAACATCTCTACCACCATGTCAGCTATGTGTTTCATATACTTATACCAGCTATGTGTTTCGAACACCTATGGCTGCATGTCAACTATGTGTTGCAAACATTTATACCAAAATGTCTTATATGTGTTACTAACACTTATACCAGTATGTCAGCTATGTGTTGCAAGTACTTATATCAGCTTAGCACATACGTGGTTTTTACACTTATAACATAATTTTAGATATTTGTTTCAAACATCTATACCAGCATGCCATCTTTGTTTTTCAAACATTTATTTCATTATGTCAGCTATATGTTACAAACACATATATCAGCATATCAACTATGCGTTTTAAACAGATATACATTCATGTCAGCTATAAGTTCCAAACACGTATACCAGCATGTCAGCTATGTGTTCCAAACACTTATAGTGGGACATAAGCTGTCTGTTTCAAACACTTATAGTGGCACATACGCTGTCTGTTTCAAACACTTATACTAGCATGTCCGCTATATCTTTCACACACTTATATCAGACTATCAGCTATGTGTTTCAAAGCTATATACCAGCATGTAAGCTATATGTTTCAAACACTTACGCAACCATGTCAGCTATATATTTCAACACTTATACCAGCATGTCGTATATATGATTCAAACAGTTATACACCAATGTCGGCTATATTTTCAAATACTTATACCAGCGTTTCAGCTTTGTGTTGTAAACACTTATACCAGGATAGCAGCTATATGGTTCAAACAGTTGTTACAGCATGTCAGATATCTGTTTCAAACACTTGTACCGGCATGTCTGCTATGTTTCAAACAATTATGTCAGCATGTAAACTACGTGTTTGAAACACCATATCAGCTAGGTGTTTCAATTACTTATTCAAGCATTATTACAGGTGTAGTAGTAGACTGTTTGTTATATGACAATAGGTGTAGTAGTAGCTTGTTTTTTATGTGATTATAGGTGTAGTAGTAGTCTGTTTTTATATGATTATAGGTGTAGTAGTAGCTTTTTATATGATTACAGGTGTAGTAGTAGATTGTTTCTTATATGACAATAGGTGTAGTAGTAGCTTGTGTCTTCTATGATCATAGGTGTAGTAAAAGCCTATTTCTTCCATGGTCACAGATGTAGTAGTAGCTTGTTTCTTCTGTGATCACAGATGTATTAAAAGCTTGTTTCGTCTATTTATCATAAGTGTAGTAGTAGCTTGTTTCTTCTGTGATCATAGAATTATTAAAAAAGTGTTTCTTCTATGATTATAAGTGTAGTAGTAGCTTGTTTCTTCTGTGATCGTAGGTGTAGAGTGTGCTTGTTTCTTATGTGATCATCGACGTAGTAGTAGCTTGTTTCTTCTTTGATCACAGGTGTAGTAAACGTTATTTCCTCTGTGATCATATGTGTAGAGTTAGCGTGTTTCTTTCTGTGATTGCTGATGCCATACAGGTAATACGTTATTTCTTCTTCCTTTTGAAGTACATTGTTCTTTATTTATGATCATGTATGTGGGATAAGTAATAGGCAATTTATTCTGTTATGATAGGCGCTATGTACTACTGGCAGTTCGTAGTTTGTTTCTTGAGTGATCACGTAATTATTAGTTTATTTCTTCTGTAATCATGCAGATAGTAGTTTTTTTCTTCTGTTAGTTAGTTGATGGATCATCCTCATTGCGCATCGGCTGATTAGTCCATAATGCCCCGATTTCAACTTCAATATTTCCACCCACAGTCTGGCTGCTGGCGATACTTGTTTCTATCTTATGTGTTCATGTAAGCAGTAATTTCTTTATTCTGTTTTTGTGTAAGTAGTAGTTTTTTTTCTTCTGTGATAGTGTAAGTAATACTTTCGTTCTTCTGTTTGTGTGTAAGTAGTAATTTTTGTTATTTTGTTGTCGTGTAAGTAATTGTTTCCTTCTTCTGTGTTTATATAAGTAATAGTTTTTTTATTATATGGTCATGTAAGTAATTTTTTTTGTAATAGTTTTTGTGTAGGTAATAGTTTCTTTCTTTTGTGACTGTGTAAGTAGTAGTATATTTCTTATGCGATCATGTAAGTAGTAGCTTGTTTCGTATGTGGTCGTGTAAGTAGTAATTTCTTTCTTCTGTGATGGTGTAAGAAGTTGCTTTCTCTGTCTACGATCATAGATGTCGTATAAGCTCTGGAAGTTGTTCTGGTACTATGCATCAGTAAATGTGTTTCTGTTATGTTTGTGAATCCACATGTTTCCTTCCTGAGTGATATAAAAACTAACACTTGTGTTCTTATTGATCACGTGCAAACTGAATATACTATCAAATCTTTAATAGTTCTTAAAATATATAGTGTCCAAGTAAATATATGTGTATGTTTTATTGATTGAATATTTAAAAATACGTGGTTTTGTATTGTCGATATATGTTAGACTGTAATATTGATTATTGGGTAATGAGTTGGAATGAGACTAGACATGGGTGATTTCCAGAAATTAAGTTAGAGATTCCTTAGGCGTTTCTTTTCGAAATACTCTAATTTATTGACTTTCTTTAGTTGTTTCCAACTTTCACATACATACATGAGGGTGGATATTACATTTAAATTGAATAATCTTAACTTGTTTTTTGTGCTTATAACTTCTGATGCCATATGTTCTAATGATTCTTGAAGGTCAATGCTGCTTTTGCAATTCGAATTCTAACTTCCTTTCTGGTGACACCATCCTGCTCTATGTAGCTGCCGAGATACGCAAAACGGTTTACTTCTTGAACAGCTGTTCCCTCTACTAATTTTTTTCTACGTATATTTGTCCTTCGTGGTTAAAGAGAAGTTTCATTAATTTTGTTTTATCTTTGGTAATGTCAAATCCTATTTTATTAGCCATTGAAGACAAGGCATCTGTTTTACGTACATTGATTTCACATTGTCACTGATAAGACTTATGCCATCTGCAGAATCAAGATCTTCCAGTTGGACGCAATCAATGCCCATTTTACATGTGCAACATTGTTTTCATTATAAAGTCTATGGCAATTCCAAAAAAGCAAGACAAATAGTATACATCTTTATTTCACGCCTGTTATAATCTGGAACCATTCGCTCATTCCTTCTTCTGTGTTGACTGCACAAAGATATCCATTTTAGTGGTCTCTGATGATGTTGACAATCTTAGGTGGTATTCCATGTATTCGTAAACATTTCCACAATGACTATCTGTGTATGCTATTAAGTGCCTTTTGAAGGTCTTTGAAGTTCAGGATTAATAGCCTTTGCTTTTCTATATGCTTTTCAAGTGTTATTCTTAGAGTAAAAATCTGGTAGAGACAGATTCTATCTTTTCGAAATCATGCCTGTTCCTCTCTCATTGCAGTATCCACTATATCTTGAATACTGTTCAGAATAATTTTGCAAATACTTTTGACACAACTGATAGTAAGGTTACTTATCTCCAGTTATTGCAATCTCTAAGGTTGACTATTTCTGTATTTTAACAATGATTCCTTTTTTCCATTTAGAAGGAGCTTTTTCTTCTTTCCTAATTTCTTAAACATTCTCTGTAGTTGGTTCATGTTGTCAATGTTAATAGTGTTTAATATTTTGACTGCTGTTTCATCTTCACCTTCAGCTTTGTTGTTAGACATTAAATTCTCTGCTGTTTCAATTTCATGGAACCTAATTTCATCTAAGTTAACAGCTGGTTGTGGGATTGGTAAGTTAGTTTCAATGACTATCAATTCTCTTGGGTGCGATCGATTAAGTATTTCTTGGACGTGCTCGGCCCCACTTTGCTTTTGATCTTTACAGTGTGCGTTTTCTTTCTTTGGATGCAACAGTACCTGATAGCCCTTTTTATGTTATATAGGCTTTTGATGTCTCCTGTTTTTCCTGCATTCTCTTCTTCTTTCGCCATATTGTCTATGTATTCTCTTTTATTCCTCCTAGCTGAACTTTTTACTTTATTGTCAAGTTCTTTGTATGTTGCTTTTGCAAATCTCTTCCAAAATTTGTTTTTATATTCAACATGGCTAATTTGGCTGCTCGTCTTTCATGTACAGATTTCCATGTGTTATCTGATATCCATGCTTTTCTACTTGTTGTTTGTAGCCCAGCACTTGTTTTAGCTGCTGTAATTATGCTGTAAGAATGCCATAAGTCATCTGTATTTGTCTCCTCAACCTCAGTGAATGCAGCTAACTGTTCGTTAAGTTTCCGATTAATATTACGGTTAGTAGTTTCATTCTGTAGACTATGACTGTTTTTCCTTCTGAGCATTGTTTTGGCTTTTCAGTTTTAGTCTTATTTTCCATGTTCACAGACTGTGATCACTGTTTAAGTCTGCATCCCTGTATGCTCTTACATCTATCAGAGATGTTCTGAATTGCTTTCTAATACAAAAAATGACCTATCTGATTTTGGTTTTATCATTTGGAGATATCCATGTTGTTTTATGTATCTAGTTCTGTGGAAATATTGTTCCTCCAATGACCATGCCCTCTGTTAGACATAGTTCAATTAATCTTTCACCGTTCTCATTTACCGTGTCAATTCTTCTTTCCCCATCACTTTTTTCGACGTCGGTGTTATCTTTTCCTACCTTGGTGTTAAAGTCTCACATGACAGCTATGACGTCGTAAAGTCTTGTAAATCGTGTTGTAAAATATGTAGTAAAATATTGTAAATATTGTTGTAAAATTTGTATTAAAATCTTGTAAATATTTTAAAATTTGTAGTAAAATCTTGTAAATATTGTAAAATGTGTATTAAAATCTCGTAAATATTGCTGTAAAATGTATAGTAAAATATTGTAAATATTTTTGTAAAATATGTAGTAAAATCTTGTAAATATTGTTGTAAAATTTGGAGTAAAATCTTGTAAATATTGTTGTAAAATTTGGAGCAAAATCTCTCATAGCCCTTTCCCTTTTTGGCCTGAGTGCCCAATTCTTAACCCTTTTGAAATAAAAATCAATCAGTCAATCAATCAATCAATCCCCGTTGAGGTTTTCAGAACCCTGGAGCTGCCTGTCTGAATTAACCTCCCTTTGTCTACAGTGCAGGTGAAAATAATCTAAGATCCAAGAGAGTTGAACTTGACAGTCCATTCAAGTGCATGTTAGTTCCAGTCTACATTGATCGGCGTGGTTACGTTTAAAAAAAAAACATTCTCTTTAAAATAGTTATCAATACGGTAAAAAAATCAGATTCTTCGAACAAATTGTTAAGTAATGACCACAGAGAATTTGTTAGAGCAATGATACCTGTGTCTGTTGATGAGACAAGACTTAACAAAAGTCAGGTTCAGGTAAACGGGGATGTTCAGAATATAAGAGTCTTTAGTTTTTTCTTTGAGAAGTTCTTTTTCTGAGCACAATAGAAAGCATAAATCATACAAATAATTTTGTACTAAGTGTTTGCTAGAACTTTTAGTGAGCAATGTTTTGAAAAAAATATGTTTCCAGTGTACACACAGTAACATCCGTAATCAGCCAAGAGGATGGTGAACAAAGAATAAATTCAAAGATTTACTAATTTCATTTCCACAGAATTTATTCTTTGATTATATTATTGCTCTCCTATAACAGAAGAAGGGATGAGTGAATGGTTCCAGATTGAAACAGGCGTGAAACAATGATGTATACTGTCTCCTTTACTTTTTGGGATTACAATAGACTTCATAATGAAAAAATGCTGCACAGGTAACACAGGTATTGACTGGGTACATGGGACCCAACTAGAAGATCTTGATTTTGCTGATGACATAACTCTTATCAGTAATAATGTGAATTCCATGCAAGAAAAAACAGATAGCCTGTCTTCACTGGCTAGCAAAATAGGACTTGAAATTAACAAGGAAAAAAAAAAATAATGAAAATTCCCATCAATCAAAATGGAAAAATACACATAGAAGGGACAGATATTGAAGAAGTCAATCAATTTGCATACTTTGGCAGCTACATAGACCAGGATGGTGACACTAGAAAGGAAGTTAGGATCAGAATTGCAAAAGCAGCATCAATCTTCAAGAATCTTGAGAATATATGGAATTCAAAAGTTATAAACACAAAAACCAATTTAAGACTATTCAATTCAAATGTGATATCCACCCTCATTTATGCATGCGAAAGCTGGAAAACAACTAAAGAAATAGAAAATAAATTAGACTCTTTTGAAAACAAATGCCTAAGGAAAATACTCGGCATCATGTGGAATGAATTAAAGAACAATGCAGAGATAAGACAGATGACTGAACAACAACCAGTCTCATGGGTGATCAGGAAAAGGAGATGGACATATGTTGATCACTTGATGAGAAGAAATGATCAGAGAATCCCAAAACAAGCTACCAAGTGGAACACAACAGGCCGAAGAAAAAGGGGCAGACCGCGTGAAACTCTGAAGAGGACATTATTAAGAGAGGCCAAGTTAACAGGCATAAAATCCTTTGATGAGGTTGAAAGACTCGCCGAAGACAGGAAAAATTGGCGAACTACTTTGCGAGCCCTTTGTGACGTTTAACGCCACGGGAAGGATATAAGATATAATAAGATAACTGTTAATCTCAAAGAAAAAAAGAAATACATAGTCCATACTATTTGAGTAAATTATTCAAACGTGTTATTTTTCTCCAGATTAAAACTTTGATATCGTCGAAAAAGATGGCCATCATTATCATCAGTGTGTACGCCGTTCTCTTGTTAAGTACGTTCCATTTGTATGTTGTCAACAGTTTGGGCATGAGATTTTCTCCAATAAGAAACAAAACGATCCTAGTTCGAATCTCCACAAGTGATCGAGAAAACGTTGAGAGTATTTATTACATCGTAAACAATTTCACCATCCCTTTGATGGCATTTGTCGTCATCGTTGTCTGCACCGGCATACTCGTTTCTAAACTAGAGGATTCAGTAAAGTGGAGAAAGAAATCTGCAGCATCTTCACACGTTGACAGAGTTTCAAGACGAAACCAGAAAGTGGCCAAGATGGTTGTGATGGTTTCCACTTTGTTCATCGCTTGTTTTGCCCCATTCTGTATTGCAATGCAAGTACTATCTTTGAGCCTGCACTTTCTTACGGAGGTAAATATTTCAAAGTAGGAATCATGATTGGTGGACTTGAATTTATCCTTGAGTCTATAAACTCTTCTGTGAACATTCTTATTTTTTATCATATGAGCAGTAAATACAGAGAAACGTTTAGAAATGTGTTTCCCATGTTAAAAGCGTCTAAGAATTATTAACATAATGTGTGATAGATATCTTACATTCAACAGTTGCGAAGGTATACATACAACTATACTTCTGCTAAATGATGCTTTTTGTGTACAAAATCCTCTGTGAATTAAATTAATCTTCACTGAAATATATTACTTCAATACAATATAGTCATTTACGAAGCAGAAATTTCCCGTTATATTTCCTAGATTATTCTCCTCCAACTCAAGTTCCATCTTTTCAGATCTGTTTTCCTAGAGCGGTCAGAACTACAGTTCTAGTCAGTTGCATGCGTAGTTTATAAAAGATGCTACATGTTGTGTTCATAATTCCTTCAGCGATATTCCTAGAAACCTATTTGTCTCCTTTTTATGCTGACTGTGGATATTAGTAAACTTGTAATTTCCATTTTGTTTTCAAGTTCTGGTCTATATATTTCAAAATTATCAACATACTATATGTGCCTCGTGCATTAAACGTTCATCTTCTGTAATATGAAAAAAAAACCCAATATCTTATTGTACAATACTTTCAATACAGATTAAGTCATCCGGTGAAAAGTATGACCATATATTATGTAAGGGATAAAAATCGTCTGAAGATGTATGTTTTATACCATATGTTAAGAAATTACTTTCTGGATTGCATGCACCTATGTCCATTAATAACTAGTAAAATTAGTAAAAGTTGTAATTGATGTGACATAGGTAAAGGAGATTGAGATTTATTATAGGTAAAGATTCTGAGAACTGTCATAGCCGGATGTGGGGAGGAGGATACGTTTTCCGCCCTAATTAAATGTCTCAAATGGCGTGCGTCTCAAATAGCCTCTGTCAGTCAAGTCCAGTTCCTGGCCTTCTCGTGGTGGAACTGTTTCAACTGACAGGAGAAGGCGAATATCTGGCGCCTGGAACCAGACGTTTCGGATAGATGAGAGTTTTGTTTTGTAGCTCGTCTGAGAGAAGGAAAACTCTGATTTAAAACCCGCTGCTGGCGAGATTCTTCAGCTGCCGCTCGTGGGGTGAAATTCCTCCCAGCCAATGAAAAAAATGAGATTAGGGTTGCTGCACAGCGCCGTTGTGGAAACGGTGAAGGTTGAAGTGAAGTGACCAGTAGTGTAGAGGTCAGGACTACTCAAAGCACGGCACCTCTGATCTAGAGGCCGATCACGTCCTATACACACCCATACTGAGGCAGATTGCCTAAACCGGCTTAACCCAGGTGTTAAACTAAGACACTGCTAGCGAGATTTTTCGGCTGCCGCGCGTGGAGCTAAACTCCTCCCGGCCAATGAAGAAAATGCGAAAATGCGACTAGGGTTGCAGGTCGATGTGAAAAGGTGATGGAAAGGATAAAGTGAAGTTTAATTGGTATGTCCAATAGTCTCGCCGCGTGAACTATTCAATCCATGGCACCTCTGCTTTAGAGCCCGACCACGTCCGATATACACCCATACTGGTGATATATGCCTAAACCGGCTTAATCCAGGGGTAAAACTTGATGACTACCCATGACACAGTACCTCCTCTCTAGAGGTCGGTCACGTCTAAACACGCCCATGCTGGGATAATATGCCTAAATCGGCTTAACCCAGGGGTGAAACTTACTAGTGGCGAGGATTCGTCCCCTGGAAAAAAGCTCCGTCCTGGTCACAACTAGGAAGGGTAGTGGCCACGACCACAAAATGCTGAAGTCGGAGACACTGGACCAGGGCAGTCTAGATAGGCAACCACCTCTCACTCTTCAGGGATACGGAGGTATCCCAAAACACGTCGAGGTTTTCTGGTGAACAAGTCCAACTCTAGATTAAACTGGTGCAACGAAAACCACGGTGTCACGCAATCCCGCTTCTGCAACCCACCAATAATACAGGCTCAAGCCCTGCGATACTCTGAACCCCTTGTGGTCCTCTCGGGAATCTCGTGTGGTCCTTTCGGGGACCACATGGTGACCACGGGACCTATCGAGGACCACATGAGTAAATTCAGTAGGATCATGTGGCAGTCTTGGTGGTAGATGCGAACGAAGAAAAAGAAGGTTATAGGTAAAGGAGACTGAGGTTTACTTAACAGAATATCGTAAAAAGTTTTACCATTTCCTACTTCAATTAAATAGTTTGAAATGCTTGGTAAGTGCATGAGTTCAGTACTGAGCCATAATCGATAGACGGAAATTTCAGAATGTCAAATGCAAATAACTTTAGTTACTTATATACTTTTTGAAGATAAAACTATTAGGTACAATTACGAGTTGGCGTGAATGTAAAGTTATTGCCTAATGTATGATATAAATGCAAAATAAATTGAAAATTACTCTTTGGTTATTTTCAAAGTGATATACCATTACTACGATACATTTCTTAAAAAAGTTTAGATTTTCTTGTTTTTTCATGTACTGTCCACTGTTGAGGGGACAAACAGAGTTCTTGACAAAGTTCAGCGGTTTACTTAAATATAGGGATTATTTAAAGTATCTACCTGTTATCTATTCCATCAATCCTATACATAGACCGCATCTCTTGTGCCTTCTACCATACTTAAACTTAGCCTAACTATCTATATTAGCAAACTTATTAAACAAACTTAGGTTTAATAGTCTGCCTCTATTCCTACTTCAGTTCTTACGGACCATGCTTTAAGAGTATGTCACTATATCAAGCTCGTGCTTTTGCTTTTAAACCATCGTCGTCACTGCAGCAGTGGTGGCTTCGATTCCCATCCTCGTACTGCAAGTTGTGAAGTGAGATAAGCCTCTCTTTCCTCGTTTGTCTTTCTACTGAGGTACGGGAAGACCCCTCAACCACTGTGACATTATCTCACACTGGAACCTTCGGTAAACGTACCGTGTCTGAGAGTGGCGCCGATTTCATGAATTTGACAGTCAGCGACACAAAATACGTATATTGATACTTTCTGTATACCTGAATGACTATTTCATGCATCCTTATATATGTATATATATATAATGATATATAATGATATATAACGACAGCTATTCTTTCAGCCCCTGAGTGCAGATAAAAAGCACATGATATGCAATGTTTCTTTAGCAGAGCCAACGGTTATAGGACTACAGCGAGCTAGCATCAGTCAAGTGCAAATTGGCTTAATCACATTAGACTCAGTTTTATGTGCAAGATATTTGGTTTATTGCGATCATTTCATTTTTGTAAACGTCAATTTTAAGAAGGAACTACATATGTTAAAGTGAATTAAGATTGTCTATTTTATCGTTTACTCGTTTATATAATAAAATATGATGCTTCTTGATGAAGAAATGTTATTTGGGTTGTTTTTCTTTATTGTAGTGTTGATGTATAGCAAGATATAGGACAGAGTGAAGGGAAGATCACAGGCCATATATTATAAGGTGTAATCAACGGCATAAGAACATTTAAACATCCATCTGTTTCTGCGTTAAAATATAAACAATATAAGTTAAAAAAGAACATTTATTATATCCTATTTATTCCTACAGAACGAAACGAGCAAGTAGAGTGCCAGACCTCTCGCATATTCTCAGGTTTTAAACCTCATATGTGTATATTTTACTTCATATAGTGTATGTGATGTAAAGTTTCACTTTTATCTGTAAATATTTGTAAAAATGCCCTATCCAGAAACATTTTGCTCCTTGTTAAACTATTACTTCACTGTTGAAACACACACACTGATTCAATTTTTATTAACAACAACAAGACGTTTGTTTCGTAGGTATTTTAAAAGGTATCTAAGTTTTTAAAGTTTCAAATTATTTAGTCAGATAAGAACATACTCACATTAAGACTATTAAGAGCATTCATTATCTGTATTTACACAATCATCATATGGACTGCTGCATCATATGTCGTGAACATACTGGTTATGATATATTCTACAATTCAGAGCTAGAATCTTCTCAATCAGTTTGTTACGAAATATCAATAAATCGTTTCATTCACTATCAACACTGTGGTTTTTCTGTTCCTTTGATCGCATTTTTCATCATCCGTGTCTGCACTTTTTCCCTGACGATAGTTCTACAAAGATCAACAATATGGAGAAATAGATTACTTCACCTACTGATCGGATTTCCAGTCACAATCAAAATGTGATCAAGTATTTGTGTGTGTGTGTGTGTGTGTGAGTGTGTGTGTATGTGTATATTTTCAGATTAATACAAAAGATAGACTCTACGAGATGTTAAATTAAGCAAGAGCCATATTGACCTTAAGCACCGTACTGGATAATGTGCTCTAGAATACAAGACAATTCCGAAATCATCAATAACTTCGGAATAAATAAAAATACTTCTTCCCTCCATGGACAACTGAAAGTACATGTTGCTACATGTAATTGTTCTATGTGCTTTATTGTTGATTTGCAAACAAAAAAAATGTATATACTGCAAAATAAAACTGTTCTTTGTCGTCTACTAACTAGTGTTTCTTAAATGTTTGTAAGCTGACAGGAAAGATAAAACTTTGATGCCAAGTAATCAACTAGAACAGTGTTAAGACAAGTCCACGGAACTTCTGCTGTTTGAATACTTTGGAAAAATAGCAAATCTGTGTGGTATCTGTGTGCTTGAAGTGCACAAAATGCGCTTTATTTCAGAAAATATGGGTAACTTTTAATGAATAAGCAAGGGGATAACGACGCTGTCCGACGAGGCAATCAGCTACCCATAGCTGACCAAGACCCTGTCCCACCTCACCCTGGTACCCCTAGTCCTAGCCTGGCTAAAGGGCAGGGATCGCCATAGTCCCCATGGTGGTGGAGTCTGTGAAAGAAGCATTGCACATCCCCTGCTTTTTAGCTGTACTACGGGATTGAAAAAGCAGCCGCCATAATCCGCTCCCACGCCGATGCGACGCTGTGCTTTAACATCTCTCCAGCATATGATGCAAAGAACAACAGTTCGCAGTTGTAGGGAGTTCCTTCAAGTACAAGTAATGAGTAACCATTACACTACATTAAAACGCGGTACAAAATTTGTGAATGTTATAAATGACAGTAATGTAATTAAGAAAAGATAGGATTTTACATTCCTTCTTGTTCTTATAAACAGAATATGACATATGTGACAGCTAACCAACCTAAATGTGGCGAAAGATATCATGCCTCTTTTTATTACGAAGAGTTGTTTTCTCATCTGGTTTCATATTTCCTTTTTTCAATCTCAATCTAGCTGAACACCAGCATTCGGTGTTAAAATGTTCATGGTGAAAATTAAAAAAAAGACATTGGGTTTTCTTCACAGACCCTCAAGCACTTTTCCCGTACCAGCAGTTGGTGACCACTGAGGATATAGGGTCAGTGCCCACATTCTCCTTGACTTGCACGCTAGAAGAGACTGACGTGATCAGCGTCAGTTATTGGCCAGTTCTTTCTCCAGATCTATAAGAAGCGTTCTACCTAAATTCTACACCTGAGTGACTGGGGCGTGTCCCGGCGGATTCGAACCGCCTATTGCATTAACCACATCGCCACTGAGAAGTCCTATCTCCTATATTTATCTATGACCTAGATTATAGTATTAGTGTTTTACAGATACGAATGTTGTTTTTATTGAATATTAATTAACTGTGTTTGGTTTATAACATTTTCGGCTGAATTTGCCGTGAAATAATATTATGTTAGTTGATGAAAAATAACGCAAAATTATTATTATTTTAACATGCGTATGGGATTTATTGACATGGGGCACGATAATGTAAAATCACATCTTAACAATGGGGTTATATATGGAAATGCTAGGATATACTTTTGTTATTTTCTTCTCTTGGTAATTATAAAGAAACAGAATACTGCAAGTAACATTCATTAAGTAGTTTCTATTCAAGATGGACATTCAAATTTCATTATTAATATACAATTTAATTTCAGCGATGAAAGGCTCGATATTTACTGACACACAATGGATGTAAATCCCTTTCCATGAAAACATACATGTCACATTAACATTAAATACATTTCGTTTATTCTGACATATTCTGACATATTCTGACATATTCTGACTTTACAAGAGACACTTCCGCTGCTTTTCTATCGGGTACATTCTTTGTGGTTGTCTCATAATTATGTATTTTTTAATTAATACAATAAAATAAAATGTCTTATACACATTATGACAATAATATGATAGATGTCGAGATACAAACAAGACAAAGACTAAAACTTCCTGAAGTGAATACACGTAAATCTGAATGAAAGATTTAGTTCCTGTTCGTTTTGTTGTGTTAAATAGAACCAATGTCTCATTGAAAAAAAGCACGTCATATTTCTTACCTGTGAATAATAAATGATGTGTTGATACTTAAAGAACATATATTTTACGAAAATTCGATTGTGTGTTTATTGCAAAGTACATTTTATGTATTATTTAATTCATTGTAATAAAAGTAAACAAATCTGAAATGATGCTTTATATGGCTATATTTAAATCATTGTCTTGTCCAGCAAATTGTGGGTGTGGATCTGTTTTTCAAGATTTTCGTTAATTTATGGTTGTACGCAGAATATTTATTTGTGACGTTTGATACACATTTTCTTAATTTTATCTTAGAGAAATTTAGATTCGATTAACGGACAAGCGTACGGTATAGTGGTTCAGACTTTGTGAAAATATGTTATTTAATAACAGATTAACAACAAAACAGTAAAAGCACTTATTTATATAAATAAAAGCAACTCAGGTCGCATTTCGATTTTTATTTACCCGTATTATTTGTTTCGACTTTATTTAAGGGTAAAATGTTTGTAAGAAATTATCCTTTACATAATATCAAGTTAGTACATGCCATGTTATATTGTTTCTTCCTTCGAAATAGATGTGTTCTTAAAGCTTGGATTAAGTGCTTTGTGACGGTAAAAGGAAATTAAAAGATAATGGTTTGAGAGCTTTTTTACGTCTCAGAAATCACAAAATAAAGACAGTTCTGTCGTGTCTGGATATTTTTTTAACCATTCATTTATCCATTTTATTAAACAATCGTTTAATGGTTTGCTCGTTTCAGAATATTCAACATAATAGATCATAATAAAATATTTACAGGTGAACATTAAATTAAATAATAATTAACAATTTAAATTCATACACTAAATAGCCAAATTTTCTAGTAATAAGTAATTGCTATGTAATTCAGTTACTCCCAAATAGCACAGCTTTATTTTGCCGAATTCAAATACACTGTTGCATATTGTTTTAATATAAAATGCTGAGAAGATTACAACAAAGAAGATGACGACTAAGGCTAGTATATATTTCGGCGTAGTGGTTACACAAACGGTTGAGTAGCTATGTTCAGTAAGCGATAATAGTGTTCAACCCTCAAACATTGCTAAGACCTTTAGAAAAAACAAATGAAATGCATAAGTAAACAAGATGTTGCTTGTTGAGTTATCATTCTTAATATCTTTAGAAAACAAAAGTGTGTTTCGAAAGCCATGTGATTTGTTAAATAAATTGAAAATATGAGAAAAGGATACTTGAATACCTCTCATTTAAAAACCGGACATAGAAATATCCTTTGTAAATAAAACATACCTAATCCATAGTTTATTTGAGATTTGCAATTGGGTTCTTCGGAAAAAAATAATTTGTCAGTTATAGTTGATTTATAAAACTTCTTTTCAGTTAAAAAGTACTCAAGAGAACTGTAAAATCTTGATTTGCTTTGAGATAAACTATTTTTAAAAAGTACATGCAGTGTGTCGAAAGACAATATATACTGTCGAAAAAAAGAAACGCATAGCTTCTATAAGCTTCATTTTTTTATGTTATAACAGATATATTTTTTTCCCGGGTATCTCAAACCAAACCATAAACTGTCACCAAGATATCAGATTCACGATTTAGCGTGAATTTTTCTATTCTCGTGTATAGTCAGAACGCAATAGCTGCCCTTGCTAATCATGCATTTTTCACAATAACTCACGTTGCGTTTATGGAAAAGTTGTGATTTTTGTGATGAGCACAAGTCACTTCCAACGCAAATGAAACCCTATAAAGGGATGAGATTACACATACAAATTCAGCTAATTTTCAAGCAGACAATTATGGCGCATCTATCGCCAAAAAAATTACGAAATATTGCTACTGGTCGTCTGCAAGCAGGTGAAAGTCAAAGTCAGGTTGCCAGGCATTTAAACGTGCAGCAGAGTACCATCAGTCGACTTTGGCTCAGCCGACGATCGACACCGCAGTGGACGACCCACGGTGACAACAGTAGCTGATGATCTCTTCATTCGGGTTCATCACCTCAGAAACAGGTTTACAACAGCTTCCTCAAGTACTCAGTCCTTGCTTGCAGGACGTCGTTTGTCTGATCAAACTGTCCGGAATAGACTGCGTGAAGCTAGACGACCTCACCGAGGTCCAGGCTTAACGGGACGCCATCGCCAAAATCGACTTGTTTGGGCCAAACTCTCTCTCTCTCTCTCTCTCTCTCTCTCTCTCTGAACCTTAAGTGCCCAGGACACATGCGTCTTCCGCACGGGTTTTCCACAAATGCCTGTCCTTCGCCTTCTTTTCTGCTCTTACCCAGGTGAGCCCTCTATTGCTCAACATCCTTTCTGTTGTTCTTTCCATGTCTCTTTTGCGGCTTACTTCTGTTCCCCTGTGGTGTCCATCTTAGTGCTATTTTTTATTTCACCAAATTGTCACAAGATAATTTTTAATTGAAGTGGAAGCTCATTGATGTAGATAGTAAAAAGGAGAAGACCAAGAAGAGATCATTGGGGAACACCATTACCCATCACCGATGAATTTGACTTTTAGAATTAAAAGCAAACTACCTGTTGTCTGTTGGAAAGAAAAGATGTAATACATTTCGCTAAGACCATGTGTAATTTGTAATATGTTGTGATTTTATGTAGTATAGCGTGACTGTTTCTGATTTGGATAAATATGAGGTACACTAAAATGATATTAATGGCTTCATATTAGTTTTAAAAACAAGATAAAACTAAGATTCACAGTAATAAATAAACTGTAATAATATAGTTATAAATAAACGACACTAAACTAGGGTTAATATATTATCATTTTTACATGCTTTTCTTGCATTCTTCAAACAAATAAAGAAAAAAAATGATATAATTTCCGCATGGTCGTGATAAGTTACATTTAAAAGAAAAAGCTTTAGAGTACTTCTTATGATCATCAATTTTGGAAATGTGCTCAAAATGTCACTGTTCATTTTGAAGTTCAAGCGCGCCGCTGTATAGTAGTGGCTAGTGAACTCAAGTGTCCGTCATAGAGTCCTTCGTTTGAATATACAATAGAGTGGAATTATTTCGAACTGGCTGGCACCAGGTTCAACCCAACTGAAGTGGCCTAGAAATTGAAGACACAAACACTTCACACCACTACGGCTAGCAGTTGCTTCGGGCATAGATTTTTGTTAGCTTGAAACAGATAATAAAATGTGTGTATGTGTATGTTTACTTGAGTGAAAAGAAAACACAAATATTTCTTAATTGTTAAGACTTTTGTTTACCAAAGAGATTCGTTTGAAATTTGGGAAATGTGTTACATTCGTAAAACACAAATGCTTCTTTTCTTTCAGTCTTAACTAGTTCAAAGGAAAGTTATTGTTACAAAAGTCCGTTTTGCATACTCACATTAGGTCAAAGGAAGTGCGTATTATCAGAATGATTTAAGATGAACTTTAATTTTCTTGTAAGAAAAAAGATGTCAGTGGAATAGTAACATTGAATCTACTCACTAGGCAGTCAAGAAAACGGCCATTGGTAATTCATTGATTTCGTTAACCTATATTAAAGGTCTCTTATGTCCTAAACGAAAATAATGTTAAATAACAGTTCCGAGTCAAAATCACAGCTTGCGTTGTCTGACAGTTTAAATTTTGTGATTTCGCAACAAATGCAAGTCGATATAACAGGCATAAGTGACGAATCTTCATTCTTTTTTGCATGGACTCTATACGGCGTGCTGTGTCCGATAGTTTGCATTTTTGGTATCGTGACAAACATCATCAACATCATCTGTTTTATCAAGCAAGATTATAAAGACTCTGTGAACGTAACTCTGCTTGGTAAGAAAATTCTCGACTATTTAGAAACTATAATCTGGTAGCTGATATGTCATATCATACGTCTGGGGCTAGAAAACCCCTATAGTCTCAACGTCAACAGGATATATATATATATATATAGTTGATTTAGAGCTTTATCTTTTCTTCCATGTATGCCCATGAACTACGCTCTATTATTCTATGTATCAACATTTTCTTAATATTTGTTTCTAAATTTACTATTTTGTTCATGTTATTATTTAATATCGCTTGTGAATGTATGTATAATATAATAATATTGAGTAATGAAGGATGTCATGAAAAACGGGCCCCTATACCTCTATTACACTATAAAACATTTGATTACTATTAGCTGCTGTATAATGTGTTTCCAATCTGGAACTCTTCGCATTGTCTTAAGGATTTCCTACAAGAAATTCTATAAATTCTATATTATAAAACCGTATGTCAGACATAAGTCACATATAAAACCATAATTCAGACATAAGTAACGTATAAAACCGTATGTCAGACTAGTAACAGGCTAACATGACTCGAGATTAGTAAGAATTTTTCTATCAAAGGAATTTTATTTTCAAAGAATTGAGCAAGCAAGTCCATTTCACATTCTGCCGTTCATACTTCTATCTTAACTACATGATACGAATTTGTATTTAGTGCAAGTTGTAATTAATACATAAACAGCGGGAAAAACAAAGCATGTACAATTAAAACTTTCAACATTTAATATACACATTCAATTAATATATGTATAATATATATATATATATATATATATATATATATATATATATATATATATATATATATATATAATATTAAACACAGATGGAATTTACAAGAAGGAACAGTGAAGGATATTATTCGAATTAGAAACGTAATCTTAAATTGTTTTTAATTTGTATCAAAACATTTATGCAGAAGAGTGGAAGTAACCTAAAAAGAAATGAATAGCAATTGGAATTATATATCATACAATTATTAATTTAATAGCATTTCGAAAACTGAATTGCTTTCCCATTGCTATAAAATGTACGTGAATTTCTTTTACATGAGATAAAGTTCTCGTTGATTGTATTTTTTTTTTCAGATAAGAAGCTTTACCTCGAGAAAAAAGATGTTCGTCATTATCATCAATATCTATATTATTCTACAAGTTCCTACAGTCCCTTTGTACGCTGTCAATAGATTGGGGATGACATTTTCTGCTTTACGAAATAAAACCTTACTTGGTCGTATCTCTGTCGGTGATAGAGAAAACGTTGAAAGTATTTCTTATCTCATAAACAATTTTATCATTCCTGTGATGGCATTTGTTATTATCGTTGTCTGCACAGTGGCACTAGTAATTAAATTAAATAAAACAACGAAATGGAGAAAGAAAACTGTAACTCCAAAACAAGCTGACAGAGTTTCCAGTCGTAATAAGAAAGTGGCCAAGATGGTTGTGATGATTTCCACATTGTTTATTGCCTGTTTTACCCCTTTATGCATAGTGGTGCTTGCAGTGGCGTTTGAGCCAGATTTATCTATTGGTGGCAGATACTTAAAGATAGGATTAATACTTGGTGGGCTTAGCTTTGTTTTAGAGTCCATAAACTCATCAGCGAATATTTTTATTTACTACCACATGAGCAGTAAATACAGGGAAACTTTTAGAATAGTGTTCTGCTTGAATTTTTTTAGATTTTTGAAATTTTAAAAATAATTTAATTTTAATAGCAATACATTGAAATTATGCTTCGTATCGGCACACATGCATATATCTCTATTGCAGCTACGGATTTTACCTAACAGTTGCTTAAGAACAAAAAAGTATATATACATATATATACTTAATCTTTCCCCATTACATTTTCGACGTCGGTGTTATCTTTTCCTATTTTAGCATTGAAGTCTCAGATGACAACTAAAATCTCGCGTTTAGGGACGTTGTTAATGAATTGTTGTAGTTGGTTGATAGAAACTGTGTTTTTATCTCATCATCTGCATTGTTGATATATATATATATATATATATATATATATATATATATATATATGTGTGTGTGTGTGTGTGTGTTGAAACATGCACAAAGATTCAATTTTATTAATAACAACAAAACGTTTCTCTCCTAGAGACTTAAAAAAGAAAGTAAAAAGTTCAGATAGAAGGGATCTTCTTCTTCTTCTTCTTCGTTCACTTCTACCACCAAAAACCGCACTGTGAACCTACTGAATTCATGCCTATGGTCCTCGTTAGGTCCTGTGGTCCACTGTGTGGTCCAAAATAGACCACACGAGTTCCACGAAAGGACCACAAGGGGTTCAGAGTATCACAGTGCTTTAGCCTGTATTCTTGGTGGGTCTCGGAAGCGGGATTGCGTGACACCGTGGTTTTCATTGCACCAGTTTGGTCTAGGGTTGGACTTTCTCACCGGAAGACCTCGACGTGTTTGGAATATCAATGCATCCCCGCTGGGTGAGAGGCGTTAGCCCACCCAGGCCAGAGTTGGACTTTCTCACCGGAAAACCTCGACGTGTTTTGAGATTCCCGTGTATCACCGCCGGGTGAGAGGTGGTTGCCCATCCAGTCCAGGGTTGGACTTTCTCACCGGAAAACCTCAGCGTGATTAGGATACGCAGACATCCCCGCCGGGTGAGAGGTGGTTGCCTATCTAGACTTCCCTGGTCCAGTGTCTCCGACTTCAGCATTTTGCGGTCGTGGCCGCTACCCTTCCTGGTTGTGACCAGGATGGAGCTTTTGTCCAGGAGGACGAATCCTCGCCACTAGTGACTTCTACCCCTGGGTTGAGCCGGTTTTGGCATTTCCCAGTATGGGCGTGTTTGGGACGGGACCGACCTCTAGGGCAGAGGTACTGTGACATTCATAGCCTTCAAGATTCACCCCTCGTATGAGCCGGTTTAGGCAAAATTCACCAGTATGGGTGTTTATCAGGCGTTACCGACCTCTAGAGCGGAGGTGGCATGACATGTCTAGCCATCGAGTTCCACCCCTGGTGTGTGCCGGTTTAGGCATATTTCACCAGTGTAGGTGTATTTCGGACGTAGGCGGCCTCTAGAGCAGAGGTGCCGTGGTATAGCTCTCGTAGCGATACTACTGGACATACCAGGTTAAACTTCACTTTCCACCACCTTTTCCCATCTGCGCTGCACAGCAACCTTTATTTCCGCATTTACTTCCTTAACCGGGAGGAGCTACACTCCACGCGCGGCATTTGAAAAGTCAAGCCAGCAGTGACTTAACCTCTGGGACAAGCTGGTTCATGCATTTCACCCGATATGACTGCACTCAGGACGTGGCCGACCTCCAGACCAGAGGTGCCGTGATTTGACTGTTTGCTTCGCTTTATTCTTTCAACCACCTTTTCCGCAGTGATGCTGCTCGGCAACCTCATTTGCAAATTTCTTCATCTCCTGGTCCAAGGCTGAGTCTCAACAGTTCGCAGTGAGGTGGCTGCTCTACTGATTACGACACCCCGTTTGAACTAATAAAGGCGCTCTTTCCACGAGGGTCGGAGCTTGGTAAGCATGTATTAGCTCTAGAATTGCCACAGTTATCCAAGTAGGATCGTGTCATCTAAGGAACCTCGACTGATTTAATGAGCCATTCGCGGTTTCACCGTGAGACAGTGTGAACTTAGACATGCATGGCTTAATCTTTGAGACAAGCATATGACTACTGGTAGGATCAACCAGATAGCTTTCTTCACCGAACCTTTGTCGGATATCTGCCGACAGACCGACGCGGGGCAAGGGAGATAGCGCTCTGCTCAGAGCGGATCCCTTTCGACCCCGGCGGCGTTTCATTTCCTTTAACCGGCGGGGGCGGCTCTCTCTGCTCTAACGAGCGGAGAAGAAAGCCTGGCCACCCGCAAATAACACACGTTACATACTGCAGACCCGATACTCTTTGCGAGAGATGGGCCAATTTCGAGACCATCGGTCGACAAAACCGTACTACATCGTTATCACGAACCTGGCTGGCTAGCCGTTTACATGCTTCGCTCGACGGACAAACCACTTGCTTCTGCCTCGAAACACCTTAACTCTCGCCGTCCGGGAAGGGAGCGAAAGCCTGTCTCCCCACGCACGGAACTCGAGAGCGCTTTTTCGCCAAAAGAACAGATAGAAGGGATAAAAGAGAATACATAAACACTATGGCGAAAGATACAGAAAATGCAGCAAAAATAGGAGACAGCAAAACTAACAAGGCTAACAGGGACTATTATACATATATATATATATATATAAGGCGAGTATATTAGCATTTCAGCTGTACGTTTAAAACATTTATACCAGCATGTCAGCTATATGTTGGAAAGACTTTTATACTAACATGTCAACTATGTATTGTATACCATTATACCAGCATGTCATTTATGTGTCCCATTCATGTATTACAGCATGTCAGCTATGTTTTTCAAACACTTATAGTCACAATTCAGCTGTGTATTTCAAACAACTATACCAGCTTTCACCATAAACTTTGGGAAATAATGGAAAAAAATGGGATTTTCAACACACTTGATACAATTAACATCACTGCTGTATCTAGACCAACAAGCAGCAGTAAGAATAAATGGTGAAACAACAACTTGGTTTGACATAAAACAAGTTGTCCATCAGAGGTGCATATTGTCACCTTACTTATTTTACTTTTATACTGAAAATTTAATGAAGAATGTTAGAGAAAATGTAGACAAAGAATATTACGACGCAATAACAATTGGAGGTTATGAAATACCTGAGATTAGATATGCTGATGACACAGTAATACTGTCCACAACACAAAAAGAAATGGAAAAACTAATTATGTCAGTCTATAAGAAAAGCGAAGAGCAGGCCCTCTATCTTAATGCACAGAAAACTAAAGTGATGACAACTGACAAAACAAACATGGCAGCTGTAATATGTATCAATGAGAAAAAACTCAAGAAGTGGAGAGTTTTGAATATCTTGGATCACTACTAACTAGTAATGGGGATACAATGAGGGAAATTGAAAGGAGGACATCTATCGCTCTTCAGAAAGTAAAACAACTAAAGAATCCGTGGAGAGGAACAGACAGAACAACAAAAATAAGATTTTTAAGGACATGCATCTTTCCCATCGCAACACATGCCTGAGAGACCTTGACACTTAACAGAACAGCTGAGAAACACAAAAATGCCTTTGAATGTAAATGCTGCTATAGAAGAGCTCTTCAAATATCATTGACACAAAAAAGAACAAATATATCTATACTATAAGAACTTAATATTGAATAAGGCTGGCTAGTAAAGAGGATTAAAGAGAGAAAACATACATATTTTGGACACATTAAACATCATGATAATCTGGAGAAGACTACCTTGGAAGGGTACATAATGGGAACAAGACAAAAGAGGAAGAACAAGGCGAAGATGGCTGCAAGACATCGTTGAGGATCTACAAATGGATGCACCAGAAGCATCTTGCTCACAGTCTAGAGGCCTACAGGAGTACTGTTTGGGAAGCAAAGTTCCGCAAGGGATATGCAAATGAATGAATGAATACAAGCTTTTCATCTGTGTATTTCAAACGTTTACCAGCATGCCATCTATGCGTTGCTAACTCTTATACCAGCATGTCAGCTATGTCTTTAAATTGCCTATTGCAGCATGTCAACTATTTGTTTCCAAAACTTAACACAGCATGTCAGCTATGTCTTTAAATTGCCTATTGCAGCATGTCAACTATTTGTTTCCAAAACTTAACACAGCATGTCAGCTATATATATCGAGCACTTATACCAGCAAGGCAAATATATGTTTCAAAAACGTGTACCTGCATGTTATATATATATATATATATATATATATATATATATATATATATATATATATATATAACCAGAATGTCAACTGTGTGTTTCAAGCTTATACTAGTCTGTCAGGTATCTGTTGCCAAGACGTATACCAGCATGCTAGCAATATGTTGCAAACACTTATATCAGCATGTCAGCTATGTGCTTCAACACTTATACCAGCATATGTGTTGCACGCTTATACCCCCATGTCAGCCATGTGCTGTAACCACTTATTCCAGCATATCAGCCATGTGGTTTAAACACTACACCAGCATATCAGCTATGTTTTCAGCTATACCAGCATGTCATAGGTGTGTTTATACTTATACCAGCATGTCAGATATGTTTCAAACACCTATACCACCATATCAGCTATGTGTTTCATATACTTAAACCAGCATGCCATCTATGTGTTGCAAACAATTATACCAGCATGTCAGCTATGTGTTTCGAACACTCATGGCTGCATGTCAGCTATGTGTTTGCAAACATTTATACCAGAATGTCAGATATGTGTAACTAAGCATGTCAGCTGTGTATCACAAACACTTATGGTAGCATATCAGCTATGTATCACAGACACTTATACTAGTATGTCAACTATGTGCCACAAACACTTATAGTAGCATATCAGCTATGTGTCGATGAATGCCAAAACGGGCAACAATCCACCGCCATGTGTTCTTTGATAGTTACTCTCGTCTGATAAAGCTCAGCAAATTGTACAAGTATACATATGTTCATGCGTATAAATATGAAATAAAAACATCTGATGTCTGTGATTACCTTTGTTTTAGTTCAGTGTATCAAGAAGTCTTCACAAATACTTCTTGAATTTTATTCATATGTAAAACAAAATCAATGCTCATAACAACAAGACAGAAACTTCAAACCGCAACAAAAACAACACTTCGGCTCTGTACAGAAACATCAAAGAAAACGTTAGCGAGCACAAAACATTAGGTCTTATTATTGACCAACATCTGACCTGGAACTCTCATGTGCAATGTCTAACAAAACCTATCGCACCAAAAGTATACCAATTAGCTAAAATTAAGCACTTCATCGATCAAGACACTAGGAAGACATACTACATATCTCATATACAAACACATTTAGACTATTGCTCAACAGTTTGGGATGGTTGCTCAGTGTCAAATACAAAGAGGCTTTGCTCACTCCAAAAGCGAGCAGTAAAGCTTATTAGTGACAAAGATCAAGCACAAACAGCTAACCATCACAAACGTATCAAAATACTACCTCTTAGGAACAGGTTCCTCTTCAACAAAGCCAAGTTAGTACATCAAATTCTTTCACGGCATGCCCTGCCTTATCTATGGAACCTGTTTAAATTTAGCCCGAAGTGCAGCCAACGCTTGATCAACATATGTCTTCCAAAACCTAGACTTGATCTTTACAAGAAAAGCGTTAGTTATTCTGCTACTCATCTTTGGAATACCCTCCTATCCTATATAAAAAATATAAATTATACTCCTTCCTACAACTACAAGCTTTGCCAAAATCTATTTGATGTCGACTACATGCCTCCATGAATGATAAAACGTAAAAGTTATCTTAAACTGCTCTTAAAGACACCGAATACAATTAATTGTTTTCTGAATATTCTCGAAAATTTTGTTTAGTAGATAGTCATTTATAATGAATGTAGTTACTTCTGTACTGAGTGAATGTTTAAGAGCGAAACGTAAATGTTATATTTTATGTCTCTCAGGTTCAATGTTAGTTATGTTTGTTACATGAGCAGCATATTTGTAGAATGTCTGGAATAGAGTGAAAGATGTATGATAAAGGGCAGAATGTCAGACGTTCCTGCGTGCCCAATTCTTAACCATTTTGAACTAAAGATCAATCAATCAATCAATCAGTCAATCATATGACATAGTAATATAAACTGCCCTTTATGTAACAGAGTTGTACAAAGTTAGAAAGTATGAGTTAATATGTTAAACCATTTTTGGGTACGATCTCTTTTGCAATGCTCTGCTGTGTAATATATCTACCTATTTCGGACAACGGACGTCAAACACACGTGAAGACAAAGGCCATGAATTACAGACAAGATGTATGAGAAATTAAAAGACAATTTCAGTGCCTTAGAACCCTCTCAAATGAAAACAAAAGTATATCACCAAAAACAATAACAGAGATAGTCGAATTCAGACATAAAACTGGCGTTGGAAAGAGTACTTGTTTTGATATTTCTAAAACAGTGTTTATTGCTAAGTTTACTATATTTTATTTCGACGCTAGTGCATTTCCTCTGTATCTGGTAGAAGATTAATTTGTTGTTGTTGTTGTTTTATTTTTTTTGTTGAACAAACTTTACTAACAACGCTGAAATGTGTTCTAAGGATAATATCACAGTTGTAGCTACTGAATCTACGTGTACTATTGTGATATATTTTATGAATACCCAATGTAGCAGGTTCATATACGATATGTTAACCAATCCTGGTCTACTTGAAACTAATCTGTTGTAAAATTGTCCATATTTGTCAGTATTAGGTTGATGATTATTTGATGAAGAAAGACAAACAAACCAAAATAACAATGACTGGATCAGTAGACTGTGCTGCATTATAAACAAAGATAACGACTTAAGTGGAAAAAAAGCCAAGGAAAGAATTTAAACACATAATAACCAAAGCCTGCGATCATAAAATCTTGCGAATTCTGCAATAAACTAATCAATAATTTCTTGGCTGAATAACATTTTATGATATAAATAATTATTCAAGAAAATAATACATTCGATGTTTACAAATCGTGTTTTTATGCTTTCTGGAACTGGTTTCTCTAAACGTAAATAGAAATGATCTTTTCAAATTTAGTGGAAAATTGCAGAAATCTCGTTGGATACCAGGTCTTGCTTAATATCTATCTAGTGTCAAAATACAGATATATAATAAGCACATGTGATAACATGAAAAGACCGGACTAACATTAATAAATGCTTCGAAATATCTTCAGAGTAGGAATTATATATAACAACATAAAATACATTTGTTATTTTATAGCCTTATTTTGAAACATTTCTTTTTCAAAACAATGAAATGAAAAATAGAAACTAAAATATACATAAATAATAATGGAATTTCGTTTCAGATAAACACTTTTTTAAATAGTGCTCTATAGTTAGAGAAATAACTTAATCAATTGTTGACATTCTGCAATAAGTAGAGATGTAACTACATTGTTATTCTTTTACTGTACCTGCCAGAGATGACGTTTAGAGTAACTGCACGTAAGTGAAATAATGTAAATTATATGTGACCAGACAATCAAGTTGACACAGTGCTGGAGGACCTTGACTTTGCGGACGACATTTGTCTATTATCAAGCAGTCACAAAGATATGCAAGATAAAATAAACAAGTTAACCCAGAATGCAAACAACATAGGACTAAAGATCAGTGTAGGAAAGACAAAGTTAATGAAGCAAAATGTGAACAACAGAAATGTACTCAGAGTAGATAACAAGTTAGTGGAGGAGGTCAACGAATTTGTATACCTTGGCAGCAGAGTAGTAGAAAATGGAGACAGCACAGAGGACATCAACAGCAGACTTACTAGAGCAAACCAGGCTTTTGCAATGCTACAGAATATATGGAAATCAAATAAACTAAGCATAAATATGAAAATCAGTATATTTAAGAGTAATGTTCTAAGTGTACTACTCTATGGAAGTGAATGCTGGAAAATCACCAAAACCATAGAAAACAAGTTGAATTCTTTCCAGACTAAATATTTACGTAGAATTAAAAAAATATTTTGGCCAAACACCATAAGAAATAACATCTTATTTTCAGAAATGCAGATGAAACCACTGACAACAATTATTGAGGAAAGACGCTGGCGATGGTTGGGACATGTGCTCCGAATGACTGACAACTCACTACCAAAAATAGCACTAAGATGGACACCACAGGGGAGCAGAAGTAAGGGTAGACCAAAAGAGACATGGAGAAGAACAACAGAAAGGATGTTGAGCAATAGAGGGCTCACCTGGGCAAGAGCGGAAAAAAGGCGAAAGACAGGCATTTGTGGAAAACCCTTGCGGAAGCCCCATGTGCCCTGGGCACTTAAGGTTCAGAGAGAGAGAGAGAGACAATCAGGTACTTAATTACATACCAGAAAGGATGTTGCGATGTTTACTCTTTTGACATTTTCGAACACATAATTTGTTCCGTCTTACTTGGCAAGAAGCAGAGTGAATATTCCGGAATTGTATATGTATTGTATGCTAGCTTTTATTTTCTGTTGTTGGACATGTCACTCAATACATAACAATAACCTACAAATGTAAACATTTCTTGTTACACAGGAAATAAATAAAGAAAACGGATGTCGAATATACAGCTACATACATTTGTTTATAGTTTCCCAACTGAAAATTAGCAACATCTAATTTGTAATAATCTGGAAGGAAGGTGCTAAAGACTACAACGAAATAAAAGATGTGGTTGCCTCTTAAACATGTTGAATTTACTTGATAATATAAACATGTTAAGAGTAAAAATGTAATAATACCTCCAAAGGTTGAATCACTTGTTATAAATAGGACAGATTTGATCATTAATACTAAGGACACGATTTGTTTCATATACAGTCCATTTATATTTCAGTTGTAGAAGTACAGATTTAGCTTAACAAAGCAGTCTGTTGCAGCATTTCGAGTTTATGACTGAAATTATTGTTCGACATTTCTCGTAAATATTTCTACAGGAATGCATGTAATATATTATCGTACAAATAAAAACTGAACAACAAAATGTAAAACGTTTAGTAAAATACCTCTGTCAATGATATTGTAAAATAGATTTACGATTAGAAATATCACAGAAATGTGTTTTTGTTTAGTACAGGCATAAAACAGAGCTGGATTTAAGTGACGCGCAGAAACTGAATACGTGTGCAAAAGAAACATGACATCAGAGATGAAGCAGACAAAAGGTCATTTTTAACAATGACTTCTTGGCAAACACAACATCACACATTCACTATTGAAACTAATATTAAAAGTGGAGAATCGTCTATTACTATACAATGAAAGTTTCATCGCCATTTTGAGTTGCATCCCTGAGACAATGTTCCTGATCGTTGGACAAAACAATTTTGAGGTGGGTCAAAAAATGTAAGGAAACCGCTAATTGCCTTAATAACAGGTCTACTTGTCGTCCAAGAACTCAACAGACAACGAATTCAAGAAGTCAGAAACGCTTTACTGAGTAGCCCTCGGCGATCAGCTGATAGGAACGCTTTGGCATCTGACATCCTCTTACTGTTAACAGTGATCTTTATGTACGGATGCTAACTGAATACTTCATTCCAGACCTGACCAATAGAAATAAGAGACTAAAATGCTTTTAACAACTAAAGATCAACGTAGGAAAGACAAAGTTAATGAAGCAAAATGTGAACAACAGAAATGTACTCAGAGTAGATAGCAAGTTAGTGGAGGAGGTCAACGAATTTGTATACCTTGGCAGCAGAGTAGTAGATAATGGAGA
This sequence comes from Achatina immaculata, assembly GCA_009760885.1. Lineage (NCBI taxonomy): Eukaryota > Metazoa > Mollusca > Gastropoda > Stylommatophora > Achatinidae > Lissachatina > Lissachatina immaculata. The sequence continues at coordinate 57,426,875 of CM019702.1, forward strand.
CAGCACATAGGACATCAACAGCAGACTTACTAGAGCAAACCAGGCTTTTGCAATACTGCAGAATATATGGAAATCAAAAAAACTAAGCATAAATATGAAAATCAGTATATTTAAGAGTAATGTTCTAAATGTACTACTCTATGGAAGTGAATGCTGGAAAATCACCAAAACCATAGAAAACAAGTTGAATTCTTACCAGACTAAATGTTTATGAAGAATTAGAACAATATTTTGGCCAAACACCATAAGAAATAACATCTTATTGGCAGAAATGCAGATGAAACCACTGACAACAATTATTGAGGAAAGACGCTGGCGATGGTTGGGACATGTGTTCCGAATGACTGATCTTCTTCTTCTTTTTCGTTCACTTCTACCACCAAAAACCGCACTGTGAACCTACTGAATTCACGCCTGTGGTCCTCGTTAGGTCCCGTGGTCCCCTGTGTGGTCCAAAATAGACCACACGAGTTCCACGAAAGGACCACAAGGGGTTCAGATTATCACAGTGCTTTAGCCTGTATTCTTGGTGGGTCTCAGAAGCGGGATTGCGTGACACCGTGGTTTTCATTGCACCAGTTTGGTCTAGGGTTGGACTTTCTCACCGGAAGACCTCGACGTGTTTGGAATATCAGTTCATCCCCGCTGGGTGAGAGGCGTTAGCCCACCCAGGCCAGAGTTGGACTTTCTCACCGGAAAACCTCGACGTGTTTTGAGATACCCGTGTATCACCGCCGGGTGAGAGGTGGTTGCCCATCCAGTCCAGGGTTGGACTTTCTCACCGGAAAACCTCAGCGTGATTAGGATACGCAGACATCCCCGCCGGGTGAGAGGTGGTTGCCTATCTAGACTTCCCTGGTCCAGTGTCTCCGACTTCAGCATTTTGCGGTCGTGGCCGCTACCCTTCCTAGTTGTGACCAGGATGGAGCTTTTGTCCAGGAGGATGAATCCTCGTCACTAGTGACTTCTACCCCTGGGTTGAGCCGGTTTAGGCATTTCCCAGTATGGGCGTGTTTGGGACGGGACCGACCTCTAGGGCAGAGGTACTGTGACATTCATAGCCTTCAAGATTCACCCCTGGTATGAGCCGGTTTAGGCAAAATTCACCAGTATGGGTGTTTATCAGGCGTTACCGACCTCTAGAGCGGAGGTGGCATGACATGTCTAGCCATCGAGTTCCACCCCTGGTGTGTGCCGGTTTAGGCATATTTCACCAGTGTAGGTGTATTTCGGACGTAGGCGGCCTCTAGAGCAGAGGTGCCGTGGTAAAGCTCTCGTAGCGATACTACTGGACATACCAGGTTAAACTTCACTTTCCACCACCTTTTCCCATCTGCGCTGCACAGCAACCTTTATTTCCGCATTTACTTCCTTAACCGGGAGGAGCTTCACTCCGCGCGCGGCATTTGAAAAGTCAAGCCAGCAGTGACTTAACCTCTGGGACAAGCTGGTTCATGCATTTCACCCGATATGACTGCACTCAGGACGTGGCCGACCTCCAGACCAGAGGTGCCGTGATTTGACTGTTTGCTTCGCTTTATTCTTTCAACCACCTTTTCCCCAGTTATGCTGCGTGGCAACCTCATTCGCAAATTTCTTCATTGGCCGGGAAGAGCACCGCTCCACACACGGCAGCTGAAGATCTCGCCAACAGCGGTTCTCCACTTCAGTCTTCAAAGTTCTCGTTTGAATATTTGCTACTACCACCAAGATCTGCACCCGGGGCGGCTCCACTCAGGATCGCTCCCCAGGCTTCCAAGCTCACCCCGACGGCCCTCCTACTCGTCCCGGCCTCGCTTCCGGCCCCATGGAAGGGCCCATTGCCGAGACGGCCCGGTATGGGTCCGACGCTCTAGCGCCATCCATTTTCAGGGCTGGTTGATTCGGCAGGTGAGTTGTTACACACTCCTTAGCGGGTTCCGACTTCCATGGCCACCGTCCTGCGAATGACTGATAACTCACTATCAAAAATAGCACTAAGATGGACACCACAGGAGAACAGAAGTAAGGGTAGACCAAAAGAGACATGGAGAAGAACAACAGAAAGGATGTTGAGCAATAGAGGGCTCACCTGAGCAAGAGCAGAAAAAAAGGCTAAGGACAGGCATTTGTGGAAAACCCTTGCGGAAGCCCCATGTGCCCTGGGCACTTAAGGTTCAGAGAGAGAGAGAGGGAGATGGTTTTAATAATATGTAGCAACTGTCAGTCCATGGCCATGTTGGGACAAGCATTTCCTAATCGTCTTATTTCCAAATCTGGGGATATTCATTGGCCGGCAAGGTCACCAGATTTATTGGCCGCAGACTTATTTTTGTGGGAGTATCTCAAGAACACGGTGTATGCTAGTCGATCACAGTCAATTGCAGACCTAAAAGATCGAATCCGACACTGCATTAAATATCCCTTTGAACATGTTAAATGGTGTTATGCAGGAATTTTCCAGACGCCTGGCTGAATGTATCACATGTAACGGCGGTCATCTATCCGGGGTAGTTCTGAAAACCTAAATATGATTGTCAGTAATAATAAAAATACCAACTTTTCTGAGTTTCATTTTACTTTTTTTAACGAAAAACATGTATAACGCTTATTTATTTTCCATTTTTAAAATTCAGCCGTGCTTTATGCCTCACATTGTATATACCACTCGATGTTAATTGTTCTGTTTCTAAATTCACCAAAATCCAGCTTAATTTTCAAACCTTTTTTTTTAAACAGCGCTATCATTAACGGTCAGTGTATGAAACGTATTACAGAACTCATGGTATATATCAGTTCTGAACAAACTACACGATTTGAGTTACAGGGAATATCAAACTTTCCTCTTGTAACAGTAACTCAACTTGATGAGTCTGGTATAAGCGAGGAAGCGCTTTTGATTTTTACCTGGGCTATATTTGGTGTTCTGTGCCAGATCATCGGTATCTTTGGTATTGTGACAAACATCATCAATATCATCTGTTTTATCAAGCAAGACTTCAGAGACTCTGTGAACATTAGTCTACTTGGTAAGAAAGGTCAAAGGAATCTTTACGTTATAATTTCTTTCATCAATGTATTTACGTTTTTGCTCAATGATTTGTTTATTAATTTGCTGAATATTTACAAGAGAATGTTTTACGCTTTGACTACTTTAGTCTTAAGAAAAGGAAGTTGTTATAAGTGGCTTACACTCTTCTTTCTCCCCTGATCATCACATCTCCTCTTTATAAAAGGTAAAGGTAAAGGTAATCATGTCATGAATTAGAGACACACAAAGATATTGTGTTAGTGCCCATATTTTCCGTGACCTGTCATCACACGTAGGGGTGATAAGGTCAGTATCACGCTTGACCGCTTTCCTTTCCCAACTCCTGAAGAATTATTTCACAAATTTCCACATATATGTGACTGGGGCGGCTTCAGCTGGATTCCAATCCCCAAGCATATGCTGGCATATGAAAATTAATGCATATACGGGAACTTAAATCTAAAACAAACCTGTATTATTTAGATCAGACTGCAATAAAACCTAGCTCCGACTTAAGTTTACTTGATTTATATTGTCGGTGTTTTAGCTAAATTACGTTTTATTCTAAAATGACTCAACATTTTAACATTTGTAGTTCTGTTTTGATAATCTCAGTCCTACTGTAACACAATAAATATCATATAACAAATAATGTCATTCTTTTTATGCTTAGATCTAGCAGTCTCCGACCTGTGCTGTCTTATAACTTTAGTTGGGTTGAACATCTTATATAATCCAGCAGTTCTTGCCTGTGACCTGCCTATGCAAATCATGGAGGTGAGCCACATGATCTTTCTAATCCCACATATGACCTTCACCCGAGTCAGCAGCTGGATCACAGCAGTAATTACTGTGGAAAGATATTTGTGTATAAAAGCGCCACTAAAGGTAATTAAAATTTAAGAGTGTGCACTTCAACACTTTCCTTCATTTTCAGTTATTACACTGTTTACTGAACTTGAAAATTGTCATTTCAGCAATCTTATGGCAGGATTAAAGAATGTGTCGAATTGACTTATTAAATACTGCACAGGAAACTGATCGTAGAAAATAATTGACTGACAGATAGGGCTCAAAATCCTTGTCTAGAATGATTGAGTTAGGGATGAAACTATGTGTGGAAACAAACAAAGCTAGTTCTGTAACATTCTCAGCTACCGTTTGACAGTATAGTCTCTCTGATTGGCCAAACTCTCTTGATTATATACAGCCCTCTGTCGCTGAATTAATGCTAAGGTACTATGTAAAACAAAATATGTGACCTGACTATAGTAACAGCTGAATAGAACAAACACGTTTCTCTCAGAAATAAATCTGAAGTAAGAGGTTTGATAAGCACGTCAAATAAATACTGCATTTACGAGTGCTACAAAAGAATAATCTGCGTGTCTTTTATACTTTCAGCTTCTTTCACAAACGCCGATGTAGTTACATAAAGTCGCTCTTCATGTGGAAAAGCAGTTTGGTCGTTTATCAGAGTGAAAATGGCAACAGAAAAAGAATATCTCCCATGATTATACTGGAAATATTGTAGTATCTTTCCGCATCTTGTGTCATATATGTTTCAGTTTACTTTGTGAACGCCTTCGATCTATAATTTTGTAAAACAGTATGTTCTTGCAGATGCATTTCTAATATATTCTTACTTCTTGTCCTAGACGTTTGAATCGTCGACTGGTGAATTCTGACATCGTTCTGTGACCATATGTGTAGTAGTAGCTTGTTTCCCTATATGATCACAGGTGTAGTAGTAGCTTGTTTCTTCTGTGATTATAGATGTTATAGTAACTTGATTCTTATATGATCATATGTGTAGTAGTAGCTTGTTTCTTCTATGACAGTAGGTGTAGTAGTAGCTTGTTTTTATATGATTATAGGTGTAGTAGTAGCTTGTTTTTATATGATTATAGGTGTAGTAGTAGCTTGTTTTTATATTATTACAGGTGTAGTAGTATATTATTTCTTATATGACAATAGGTGTAGTAGTAGCTTGTTTTTTATGTGATTATAGGTGTAGTAGTAGTCTGTTTTTATATGATTATAGGTGTAGTAGTAGCTTTTTATATGACTACAGGTGTAGTAGTAGACTGTTTCTTATATGACAATAGGTGTAGTAGTAGCTTGTGTCTTCTATGATCATAGGTGTAGTAAAAGCTTGTTTCTTCTATGATTATAAGTGTAGTAGTAGCTTGTTTCTTCTGTGATCGTAGGTGTAGTAAACGTTATTTCCTCTGTGATCATATGTGTAGAGTTAGCGTGTTTTTTTCTGTGATTGCTGATGCCATACAGGTAATACATTATTTCTGCTCCTTTTGAAGTACATTGTTCTTTATTTATGATCATGTGTGTGGGATAAGTAATAGGCAATTTATTCTGTTATGATAGGCGCTATGTACTACTGGCAGTTCGTAGTTTGTTTCGTGAGTGATCACATAATTATTAGTTTATTTCTTCTGTAATCATGCACATAGTAGTTTTTTTCTTCTGTTAGTTAGTTGATGGATCATCCTCATTGCGCATCGGCTGATTAGTCCATAATGCCCCTATTTCATCTTCAATAATTCCACCCACAGTCTGGCTGCTGGCGATACTTATTTCTATCTTATGTGTTCATGTAAGCAGTAGTTTCTTTATTCTGTTTTTGTGTAAGTAGTAGTTTTTTTTCTTCTGTGATAGTGTAAGTAATACTTTCGTTCTTCTGTTTGTGTGTAAGTAGTAATTTTTGTTATTTTGTTGTCGTGTAAGTAATTGTTTCCTTCTTCTGTGTTTATATAAGTAATAGTTTTTTTATTATATGGTCGTGTAAGTAATTTTTTTTTCTTTTGTTTTTGTGTAGATAATAGTTTCTTTCTTTTGTGACTGCGTAAGTAGTAGTATCTTTCTTATGCGATCATGTAAGTAGTAGCTTGTTTCGTATGTGGTCGTGTAAGTAGTAATTTCTTTCTTCTGTGATGGTGTAAGAAGTTGTTTTCTCTGTCTGCGATCATAGATGTCGTATAAGCTCTGGAAGTTGTTCTGGTACTATGCATCAGTAAATGTGTTTCTATTATGATTATGAGTCCACATGTTTCCTTCCTGAGTGATATAAAAACTAACACATGTGTTCTTATTGATCACGTGCAAACTGAATATACTATCCAAACTTTAATAGTTCTTAAAATATATAGTGATCAAGTAAATATATGTGTATGTTTTCTTGATTGAATATTTAAAAATACGTGGTTTTGTATTGTCGATATATGTTAGACTGTAATATTGATTATTGGGTAATGAGTTGGTATGAGACTAGACATGGGTGATTTCCAGAAATTAAGTTAGAGATTCCTTAGGCATTTCTTTTCGAAATACTCTAATTAATTGACTTTCTTTAGTTGTTTCCAGCTTTCACATACATACATGAGGGTGGATATTACATTTAAACTGAATAATCTTAACTTGTTTTTTGTGCTTATAATTTTTGATGCATATGTTCTAATGATTCTTGAAGGTCAATGATGCTTTTGCAATTCGAATTCTAACTTCCTTTCTGGTGACACCATCCTGCTCTATGTAGCTGCCGAGATACGCAAAACGGTTTACTTCTTGAACAGCTGTTCCCTCTACTAATTTTTTTCTACGTATATTTGTCCTTCGTGGTTAATGAGAAGTTTCATTAATTTTGTTTTATCTTTGGTAATGTCAAGTCCTATTTTATTAGCCATTGAAGACAAGGCATCTGTTTTACGTACATTGATTTCACATTGTCACTGATAAGAGTTATGTCATCTGCAGGATCAAGATCTTCCAATTGGACTCAATCAATGCCCATTTTACTTGTGCAACATTGTTTTCATTATAAAGTCTGTGGCAATTCCAAAAAAGCAAGACAGAAAATATATATCTTTATTTCACGCCTGTTATAATCTGGAACCATTCGCTCATTCCTTCTTCTGTGTTGACTGCACAAAGATATCCATTTTAGTGGTCTCTGATGATGTTGACAATCTTAGGTGATATTCCATGTATTCGTAAACATTTCCACAATGATTATCTGTTAATGTTATTAAACTTTTGAAGGTCTATGAAGTTCAGGATTAATAGCCTTTGCTTTTCTATATGCTTTTCAAGTATTATTCTTAGAGTAAAAATCTGGTAGAGACAGATTCTATCTTTTCGAAATCATGCCTGTTCCTCTCTCATTGCAGTATCCACTATATCTTGAATACTTGTTTTTCCTTCTGAGCATTGTTTTGGCTTTTCAGTTTTAGTTTTATTTTCCATGTTCACAGATTGTGATCACTGTTTAAGTCTGCATCCCTGTATGCTCTTACATCTATCAGAGATGTTCTGAATTACTTTCTAATACAAAAATGACTAATCTGATTTTGAGTCTATAAACTCTTCTGTGAATATTTTTATTTTTTATCATATGAGCAGTAAATACAGAGAAACCTTTAGAAATGTGTTTCCCATGTTAAAAGCGTCTAAGAATTATTAACATAATGTGTGATATATATCTTGAAATTCAACAGTTGCGAAGGTATACATACAACTATACTTCTGCTAAATGATTCTTTTATGTACAAAATCCTCTGTGAATTAAATTAATCTTCACTGAAATATATTACTACAATACAATATAGTCATTTACGAAGCAGAAATTTCCCGTTATTTTCCTAGATTATTCTCCTCCAACTCAAGGTCCATCATTTCAGATCTGTTTTCCTAGAGTGGTCAGAACTACAGTTCTAGTCAGTTGCATTCGTAGTTTATAAAGGATGCTACATGTTGTGTTCATAATTCCTTCAGCGATATTCCTAGAAACCTATTTGTCTCCTTTTTATGCTGACTGTGGATATTAGTAAACTTTTAATTTCCGTTTTGTTTTCAAGTTCTGGTCTATATATTTCAAAATTATCAACATACTATATGTGCCTCGTGCATTAAATGTTCATCTTCTGTAATACAAAAAAAACCCAATATCTTATTGTACAATTCTTTCAATACAGATTAAGTCATCCGGTGAAAAGTATGACCATATATTATGTAAGGGATAAAAATCGTCTGAAGATGTATGTTTTATACCATATGTTAAGAAATTACTTTCTGGATTGCATGCATCTATGTCCATTAATAACTAGTAAAATTAGTAAAAGTTGTAATTGATGTGACATAGGTAAAGGAGATTGAGATTTATTATAGGTAAAGATTCTGAGAACTGTCCTAGCCGGATGTGGAGAGGAGGATACGTTTTCCGCCCTAATTAAATGTCTCAAATGGCGTGCGTCTCAAATAGCCTCTGTCAGTCCAGTTCCTGGCCTTCTCGTGGTGGAACTGTTCCAACTGACAGGAGAAGGGGAATATCTGGCGCCTGAAAACCAGACGTTTCGGATAGATGAGAGTTTTGTTTAGTAGCTCGTCTGAGAGAAGGAAAACTCTGATTTAAAACCCGCTGCTGGCGAGATTCTTCAGCTGCCGCTCGTGGGATGAAATTCCTCCCAGCCAATGAAGAAAAATGAGATTAGGGTTGCTGCACAGCGCCGTTGTGGAACGGTGAAGGTTTAAGTGAAGTGACCAGTAGTCTCGAAGTAAGGACTACTCAAAGCAAGGCACCTCTGATCTAGAGGACGGTCACGTCCTATACACACCCATACTGAGGCAGATTGCCTAAACCGGCTTAACCCAGGTGTTAAACTAAGACACTGCTAGCGAGATTTTTCGGCTGCCGCGCGTGGAGATAAACTCCTCCCGGCCAAAGAAGAAAATGCGGAAATGCGACTAGGGTTGCAAGTCGATGTGAAAAGGTGATGGAAAGGATAAAGGGAAGTTTAATTGGTATGTCCAATAGTCTCGCCGCGAGAACTATTCATACCACGGCACCTCTGCTCTAGAGGCCGACCACGTCCGATATACACCCATACTGGTGATATATGCCTAAACCGGCTTAATCCAGGAGTGAAACTTGATGACTACCCATGACAGGGTACCTCCGCTCTAGAGGTCGGTCACGTCCTAAACATGCCCATGCTGGGATAATATGCCTAAATCGGCTTAACCCAGGGGTGAAACTTACTAGTGGCGAAGATTCGTCTCCCTGGAAAAAAGCTCCGTCCTGGTCACAACTAGGAAGGGTAGTGGCCACGACCACAAACTGCTAAAGTCGGAGACACTATACCAGGGCAGTCTAGATAGGCAACCACCTCTCACCCGAAGGTGATTTATGCGTATCCTAATCACGCTGAGGTTTTCCGGTGAGAAAGTCCAACTCTGGACTGGATGGGCAACCACCTCTCATCCTTCAGGGATACGCAGGTATCCCAAAACACGTCGGGGTTTTCTGGTGAACAAGTCAAACTCTAGATTAAACTGGTGCAACGAAAACCACGGTGTCACGCAATCCCGCTTCTGCAACCCACCAATAATACAGGCTCAAGCCCTGCGATACTCTGAACCCCTTGTGGTCCTCTCGGGGATCTCGTGTGGTCCTTTCGGGGACCACATGGTGACCACGGGACCTATCGAGGACCACATGAGTAAATTCAGTAGGATCATGTGGCAGTCTTGGTGGTAGATGCGAACGAAGAAAAAGAAGGTTATAGGTAAAGGAGACTGAGGTTTACTTAACAGAATATCGTAAAAAGTTTTACCATTTCCTACTTCAATTAAATAGTTTGAAATGCTTGGTAAGTGCATGAGTTCAGTACTGAGCCATAATCGATAGACGGAAATTTCAGAATGTCAAATGCAAATAACTTTAGTTACTTATATACTTTTTGAAGATAAAACTATTAGGTACAATTACGAGTTGGCGTGAATGTAAAGTTATTGCCTAATGTATGATATAAATGCAAAATAAACTTAAAATTAGACATTGGTTATTTTCAAAGTGATTATACTATTACTACGATACATTTCTTAAAAAAAGTTTATATTTTCTTGTTTTTTCATGTACTGTCCACTGTTGAGGGACAAACAAAGTTCTTGACAAAGTTCAGCGGTTTACTTAAATATAGGGATTATTTAAAGTATCTACCTGTTATCTATTCCATCAATCCCATACATAGACCGCATCTCTTGTGCCTTCTACCATACTTAAACTTAGCCTAACTATCTATATTAGCAAACTTATTAAACAAACTTAGGTTTACTAGTCTGCCTCTATTCCTACTTCAGTTCTTACGGACCATGCTTTAAGAGTATGTCAATATATCAGCTCGTGCTTTTGCTTTTAAACCATCGTCGTCATTGCAGCAGTGGTAGCTTCGATTCCCATCCTCGTACTGCAAGTTGTGAAGTGAGATAAGCCTCTCCTTCCTCGTTTGTCTTTCTACTGAGGTACGGGAAGACCCCTCAACCACTGTGACATTATCTCACACTGGAACCTTCGGTAAAAGTACTCTGTCTGAGAGTGGCGCCGATTTCATGAATTTCACAGTCAGCGACACAACAGACGTATATTGATACTTTCTGTATACCTGAATGACTATTTCATGCATCCTATATAATGACATATAATGATATATAATGATATATAATGGTATATAATGATATATAATGATATATATAATAATATATAATGATATATATAATATATAATGGTATATGTAATGATATATAATGACATGCATAATGATATATAATGATACATAATGATATATATAATGAAATATATAATGATATATAATTTTACATATACTGCTATATAATGATATATATATAACAATGATATATAATGATACATGATGATATATATAATGATATATAATGATATATATATAATGATATATAATGATACATATAATGATATAATGATATATACTTATATATATATAATGATATATATAATGATATATAGTGCTTTATAATGATATATAATGATATATATTGTTATATAGTGATATATAATGATATATATATATAATGATATATAATGATGCATATAATGATATATAATGATATATAACGACATCTATTCTTTCAGCCCCTGTGTACAGATAAAGAGCACAATATATGCAATATTTCTTTAGCAGAGCCAATAGTTATAAGGACTGCAGCGAGCTAGCATCAATCAAGTGCAAATTTGCTTAATCACATTAGACTCAGTTTTATGTACAAGATATTTGGTTTATTGCGATCATTTCATTTTTGTAAACGTCAATTTTAAGAAGGAACTACATATGTTAAAGTGGATTAGGATTGACTATTTTATCGTTTACTCGTTTCTATAACAAAATCTGATGATTCTTGATGAAGAAATGTTATTTGGGTTGTCTTTCTTTATTGAAGTGTTGATGTATAGGAATGGGCAAGATACAGGACAGAGTGAAGGGCAGATCACAGGCCAGATATTATAAGGTGTAATCAACGGCGTAAGAACATTCAAACATCCATCTGTTTCTGCGTTAAAATATAAACAATATAAGTTTAAAAAAAGAACATTTATTATATCCTATTTATTCCTACAGAACGACACGGGCAAGGAGATTGCCAGACCTCTCGCATATTCTCAGGCTGTAAACCTCATATGTGTATATTTTACTTCATATAGTGTATGTGATGTAAAGTTTCACTTTTATCTGTAAATATTTGTAAAAATGCCCTATCCAGAAACATTTTGCTCACTGTTAAACTATTAGTTCACTGTTGAAACACACACACAGATTCAACTTTTATTAATAACAACAAGACGTTTGTTTCGTAGGTATTTTAAAAGGTATCTAAGTTTTTAAAGTTTCAAATTATTTAGTCAGATAAGAACATACTCACATTAAGACTAATAAGAGCATTCATTATCTGCATTTACACAATCATCATATGGACTGCTGCATCATATGTCGTGAACATACTGGTTATGATATATTCTACAATTCAGAGCTAGAATCTTCTCAGTCAATGTGTTATGAAAGATCGAGAAATCGTTTCATTCACTATCAACGCTTTGTTTTTTTTTTTCTGTTCCTTTGATCGCATTTTTCATCATCCGTGTCTGCACTTTTTCCCTGACGATAGTTCTACAAAGATCAACAATATGGAGAAATAGATTACTTCACCTACTGATCGGATTTCCAGTCACAATCAAAATGTGATCACGTCTTTGTGTGAGTGTGTGTGTATGTGTGTGTGTGTATATTTTCAGATTAATACAAAAGATAGATTCTACGAGATGTTAAATTAAGCAAGAGCCATATTGACCTTAAGCACCGTACTGGATAATGTGCTCTAGAATACAAGACAATTCCGAAATCATCAATAACTTCGGAGTTAATAAAAATGTTGTTTTCCTCCATGGACAACTGAAAATACATGTTGCTACATGTAATTGTTCTATGCGCGTTATTGTTGATTTGCAAAAAAACAATTTTATAGACTGTAAAATGAAACTGTTCTTTTTCCTCTACTAACTCGTATTTCTTAAATGTTTGTAAGCTGAAAGGAAAGATAAAACTTTGATGCCAAGTAATCAACTAGAACAGTGTTCCCAGTTAAGACAAGCCCACGGAACTTCTGCTGTTTGAATACTTTGTAAAAATAGCAAATCTGTGTGGTATCTGTGTGCTTGAAGTGCACAAAATGCGCTTTATTTCAGAAAATATGGGTAACTTTTAATGAATAAGCAAGGGGATAACGACCCTGTCCGACGAGGCAATCAGCGACCCATAGCTGACCAAGACCCTGTCCCACCTCTCACTGGTACCCCTAGTCCTAGCCTGGCTAAAGGGCAGGGATCGCCATAGTCCCCATGGTGGTGGAGTCTGTGAAAGAAGCATTGCCCATCCCCTGCTTTTTAGCTGTACTACGGGACTGAAAAAGTAGCCGCCATAATCCGTTCCCACGCCGATGCGACCCTGTGCTTTAACATCTCTCCAGCATCGGCTGCAAAGAACACCAGCTCGCAGTTTCAGGGAGTTCGTTCAAGTACAAGTAATGAGTAACCATTACACTACACTAAAAACACAGTACAAAATTTGTGAATTATATAAATGACAGTAATGTAGTTAAGAAAAGATAGGATTTAACACTCCTATTTGTTCTTATAAACAGAATATGACATATGTGACAGCTAACCAACCTAAATGTGGCGAAAGATATCATGCCTCTTTTTATTACGAGCAGTCGCTTTCACATCTGGTTTCATATTTCTTTTTTTCAATCTCAAATCTAGCTGAACACCAGCATTCGGTGTTAAAAAGTTCATGGTGAAAATTTTAAAAAAGACATTATGTTTACTTCACAGACCCTCAAGCACTTTTCCTTTACCAGCAGTTGGTGACCACTGAGGATATAGGGTCAGTGCCCACATTCTCCTTGACTTGCACGCTAGAAGAGACTGACGTGATCAGCGTCAGTTATTGGCCAGTTCTTTCTCCAGCTCTATAAGAAGCGTTTTACCTAAATTCTACACCTGAGTGACTGGGGCGTGTCCCGGCGAATTCGAACCGCCTATTGCATTAACCACATCGCCACTGAGAAGTCCCTATCTCCTATATTTATCTATGACCTAGATTACAGTATTAGTGTTTTACAGATACGAATGTTGTTTCTATTGATTCTTAATTAACTGTTAATCATTTGCTTGGTTTAGAACATTTTCGACTGAATTTGGCGTGAAATAATATTCTGTTAGTTGATGGTAAATAACAGAAAGTTAATATTTTTTAACATGCGTGTGGGATTTATTGACATGGGGCACGATAATGTAAAATCACATCTTAACAATGGGGTTATATATGGAAATGCTAGGATATACTTTTGTTATTTTCTTCTCTTGGTAATTATAAAGAAACAGAATACTGCAAGTAACATTTATTGAGTAGTTTCTATTCAAGATGGACATTCAAATTTCATTATGAATATACAATTTAATTTCAGCGATAAAAGGCTTGATATTTACTGACACACAATGGATGTAAATCCCCTTTCATGAAAACATACATGTCACATTAACATTAAATTCGTTTCGTTTATTCTGACATATTCTGACATATTCTGACATTCTGACATATTCTGACATATTCTGACATATTCTGACTTTACAAGAGACACTTCCGCTGCTTTTCTATCGTGTACATTCTTTGTGGTTGTCTCATAATTCTGTATTTTTTTAATTAATACAATAAAATAAAATGTCTTACACACATTATGACAATAATATGATAGCTGTCGAGATACAAAAAAGACAAAGACTAAACTTCTTGAACATGTAAATCTGATTAAAAGATTTAGTTCCTGTTCGTTTTGTTGTGTTCCATAGAACCAATGTCTCACTGAAAAAGCACGTCATATTTCTTACCTGTGAATAATAAATGATGTGTTGATACTTAAAGAACATATATTTTATGAAAATTCGACTGTGTGTTTATTGCAAAGTACATTTTATGTATTATTTAATTCATTGTAATAAAAGTAAGCAATTCTGAAATGATGCTTTATATGGCTATATTTAAATCATTGCCTTGTCCAGCAAATTGTGGGTGTGCATCTGTTTTTCAACATTTTCTTTGATTTATGGTTGTACGCAGAGTATTTATTTGTGACGTTTGATACACATTTTATTAATTTTATCTTAGAGAAATTTGATTCGATTAACGGACAAGCGTACGGGATATTGTTTCAGACTTTGTGAAAATATGTTATTTAATAACATATTAACAACAAAACAGTAAAAACACTCAATTATATACATAACACTCATTTGGCATTTCGAATTTTTTTTTTACCCGTATTATTTTTTTCCTCCTTATTTACGGGAAAAATGGATGTAAGAAATTATCCCTTACATAATATCAAGTTAGTACATGCCATGTTATGTTGTTTCTTTTTTCAAAATTGATGTGTTCTTAAAGCTTGGATTAAATGCTTTGTGACGGTAACAAGAAATTAAAAATAATGGTTTGAGAGTTTTTTACATTTCAGAAATCACACAATAAAGACAGTTCTGTCATGTCTTTATATTATTTTTGTAACCATTCATTTACCCATTTTATTAAACAATCGTTTAATGATTTGCTCGTTTCAGAATATTCAACATAATTGATCATAATAAAATATTTACAGGTGAACATTAAATTAAATAATAATTAACAATTTAAATTCACACACTAAATAGCCAAATTTTCTAGTAATAAGTAATTGCTATGTAATTCAGTTACTCCCAAATAGCACAGCATTATTTTCCCGAATTCAAATACACTGTTGCATATTGTTTTAATATAAAATGCTGAGAAGATTACAACAAAGAAGATGACGACTAAGGCTAGTATATATTTCGGCGTAGTGGTTACACAAACGGTTGAGTAGCCATGTTCAGTAAGCGACAATAGTGTAAAACCCTCAAACATTGCTAAGAACTTTAGAAAAAAAATGAAGTACATAAGTAAAGAAGATGTTGCTTGATGAGTTATCATTCTTCATTTCTTTAGAAAACAAATGTGTCTTTCGAAAGTCATGTGATTTCTTAAATAAATTGAAGATATTAGAAAAGGATACTTGAATACCTCTCATTTAACAACTGGACATAGAAGTATCCACTGTAAATAAAACAATCCATAGTTTATTTGAGATTTGCAATTGGGTTCTTCGCAAAAAAAAATAATTTGTCAGTTATGGTTGATTTATAAAAGTTCTTTTCAGTTTGTAAAGTACTCAAGGGAACTGTAAAATCTTGATTTGCTTTGAGATAAACTATGAAAATAAAATACATGCAGTGTGTCGAAAGGCAATATGTACTGTAAAAAAAACCAGAAACGCATAGCTTCTATAAGCTTCATTTTTTATATTTTATGACAACGATTTTTTTTCCCGGGTATCTCAAACCAAACCAAAAACTTTCACCAAGATATTAGGTCCACGATTTAGCGTGAAGTTTGATATTGTCGTGTATAGTCAGAACGCAATAGTTCTCCTTGCTAATCATGCATTTTTTACAATAACTCACGTTGCGTTCATGGAAAATTTATGATTTTTGTGGTGAGCACAAGTCACTTCCAACGCAAATGAAACCATATAAAGGGATGAGATTACACAAACATATTCAGCTAATTTTCAAGCAGACAATTATGGCGCGTCTATCGCCAAAAAAAATTACGAAACATTGCTATTGGTCGTCTGCAAGGAGGCGAAAGTCAAAGTCAGGTTGCCAGGCATTTAAACGTGCAGCAGAGTACAATCAGTCGACTTTGGCTCAGCCGACGATCGACACCGCAGTGGACTACCCAGGGTGACAACAGTAGCTGATGATCTCTTTATTCGGGTTCATCACCTCAGAAACAGGTTTACAACAGCTTCCTCAAGTGCTCAGTCCTTGCTTGCAGGACGTCGTTTGTCTGATCAGACTGTCCGGAATAGACTGCATGAAACTCGACTGGTGGCATGACGACTTCACCGAGGTCCAGTCTTAACGAGACGCCATCGCCAGAATCGACTTGTTTGGGCCAAACTCTCTCTCTCTCTCTCTCTGAACCTTAAGTGCTCAGGTTACATAGGGCTTTCTCAAGGGTTTTCCACAAATGCCTGTCCTTTGCCTTTATTTCTGCTCTTGCCCAGGTGAGCTGTCTATTGCTCAACATCTTTTCTGTTGTTCTTCTCCATGTCTCTTTTGGTCTACCCTTACTTCTGTTCCCCTGTGGTGTCCATCTTAATGCTTTTTTTTTATTTCACAAACTGTCACAAGATAATTTTTAGTTGAAGTGGAAGCTCATTGATGTAGATAGTAAAAAGAAGAGGACCAAGAAGATATCTTTGTGTAACGCCATTACTCATCACCGATGAATGTGACTTTTAAAAGCAAACTATCTGTTGTCTGTTGGAAAGAAAAAGATGTACTACATTTCGTTAAGACCATGTATAATTTGTAACATGTTGTTATTTTATGTAGTATATCGTGAATGTTTCTGATTTGGATAAATATGAGGTACACTAAAATGATATTAATGGCTTCATTTTAGTTTTAAAAACAAGATAAAACTAAGATTCACAGTAATAAATAAACTGTAATAATATAATTATAAAAAACAACACTAAAATAGGGTTATTATATTATCATTTTTACCTGGTTATCTTGCATTCTTCAAACAAATAAAGAAAAAAAATGATATAATTTCTGCACGGTCTTGACAATTTACAATTCAGAAGGAAAAGCTTTAGAGTACTTCTTATGCTCATCAATTTTGGAAACATCCTCTGAAATGTCACTGTTCATTTTGAAGTTCAAGCGCGCCGCTGTAGAGTAGTGGCTAGTGCACTCAAGTGTCGGTCAGAATACACAATAGAGTGGAATTATTTCGAACCGGCTGGCACCAGGTTCATCCCAACTGAAGTGGCCTAGAAATTGAAAAGAAAAACACTTCACACCCCTACGGCTAGCAGTTGCTTCTGGCATAGATTTTTTTAAAGCTTGAAACAGATAATAAAATGTGTGTATGTGTATGTTTAATTGAGTGAAAAGAAAACATAAATATTTTTCAGTTGTTAAGACTTTTTTTTTTACCAAAGAGATTCATCCGAAATTTGGGAAATGTGTTACATTCGTAAAACACAAATGCTTTTTTGTTTCAGTCTTAACTAGCTCAAAAGAAAGTTATTGTTACAAAATTCCATTTTACTTACTCACATTATGTCAAAGTAAGTGCGTATTATCAGAATGATTTAAGATTAATTTTGTTTCAAGAAAAAGATGTCAGTGGAATACTAACATTGAATCTACTCACTAGGCAGTCATGAAAACGGCCATTGGTAATTCATTGATTTTGTTAACCTATAGTAAAGGTCTCTTATGTCCTAAGCGAACATAATGTTAAATAAAAGTTCAGAGTCAAAATCACAGCTTGTGTTGTCTGACAATTTAAATGTTGAGGTTTCGCAACAAACACAAGTCGATATAACAGGCATAAGTGACGAATTTTCATTCTTTTTTGCATGGGCTCTATACGGTGTGCTGTGTCCGATAGTCTGCATTTTTGGTATCGTGACAAACATCATCAATATCATCTGTTTTATCAAGCAAGATTGTAAAGACTCTGTGAACGTAACTCTGCTTGGTAAGAAAATTCTCGACTATTTACAAACTATAAGCTGGTATCTGATGTGTCAAATCATATGTCTAGGGCTAGAAAACCCCTATAATCTCTACGTGAAAATTATATGTATATATATATATATATATATATATATATATATATATATATATATATATATATATATATATATATACATGATTCTATACTCTTAGAATAACTGAAAAAATGTCCTTCTACCTTACAAGAGATCCAACAGTGACACGGCATAGTTTGACAGTCTATATTTTTGCGATTCAACGAGTACTGTAGTTATGTTTCGTTTCATATATGATTTGATAATATATTCTGCATTTTCTTTTTCACCATACTACATATAGTTTTGTGATGTTATTAACAAAAATCACTTATTTTTTTTTCCAACGCTTCCAGATTTTCTTCCCGGAAAATGCTAGCGTTTATTAACGAGATGCCCTAAATAATATAACTGTCATATTTGCTTTCAAGATCACTATTTTCACTGTCTTGGTGAATGTAGTCATTTTGTGTGTTGAATGTCCTGTGAAAACACTCGAAATGTTCATTCTAATCCCTGTAATTACTTTCACCATATTCCTCTGCAGTCTCTTTGTGAAGGAGGACTACAGTGACTACCATCATCATTATGTGCAGTTGTCTGTCAAAAGGATGCTTGATACGGTGCGACAAATTACCACATTCCTTGTTTTTTTCACCGTACGCCTGACCAACCTGAATCAAGCATACGAAAATCTTTATGTTTCCAGACAAGTATATCATGACCCCACTTGTGATCTTTTTAGTTCCATCTTTGCATCTACTATAGTTTTCGCTATTGTGGTTCCCTATAGATATAATCAAAATATTCTAATTCTCAAGTTCGTGTGTTTTTTCTGACCTCTTTCTTCAGTTTCAGTTGATTTAGAGCAATCTCTTTTCTTCCATGTATGTCCATGAACTACGCTCTATTATTCTATGTATCAACATTTTAGTTTCTTAATATTTGTTTCTAAATTTACTATTTTGTTCATGTTATTATTAATATCATTTGTTAATGTATGTATATTATAATAATATTGAGTAATGAAGGATGTCATGATAAACTGGCCCCTATACCTCTATTACACTATAAAGCATTTGATTACTTTTAGCTGCTGTATAATGTGTTTCCAAGCTGGAATTCTTCGCATTGTCTTAAGAATTTCCTACGAGAAATTTTCAGAATTCTATATTATAAAACCGTATGTCAGACATAAGTCACATATAAAACCATAATTCAGACATAAGTAACGTATAAAACCGTATGTCAGACATAAGTAACAGGCTAACAGGACTCGAGATTAGTAATAATTTTTCTATCAAACGGATTTTATTTTCAAAGAATTGAGCAAGCAAGTACATTTCACATTCTGCCCTTCATACTTCTATCTTAACTACATGATAAGAATTTTATTTAGTATAAGTAGTAATTAATACATAAACACCAGGAAAAACAAAGAATGTACAATTAAAATGTTCAACATTTAATACACACATTCAGTTATATGTACAATTCTAAACACACTCGATGTGTTATCATCACATTCTCACACATGCAATACACTCATAATCCAATAGAATTGAATATACTTTAATTATAATATTGCCGATAACAGAGTAAACATACTCTGACGGTTATTAAAAGAAAGTAAAGCTAATATGAAAGTACAATGGAGGCACGATATAACTGATTTCGGCAAAGTAAGAGAACACATTTTTGTAGGATTAGACCTTGAAAAAATCTTAGACAAAGTACTTTAGTGAGGCGTGAGAGGAAGAAATATCCCCGGTGCGAGATAGCGCAGTTCGTTAGTGCACTGTTCTCTCGTGGTCTGACGGCAGCTTGAACCTACCGCAGTCATTGGCTTGAATCCCGGTTAATTTTCTTGTGATTTGTCTTTTTCTCACGTCTCACTAAAGTGTTTGTTTTTGACTTTTTCGAGGTCTAATCGTACACAACTGTGTTCTCTCACTTTATCCTAGGAAAATCTCGTCCTGTCCTTATGATTAAAAATATAAGTCATTTGAACCAGATATTCAGAAAGAGTATAAGGAATATTACTAATGGGTTTTAAATGAGATAGAAAGACAAGAAGATAAAGATATATTACCAAAGTCTGTGTCATCTCACTGATACAGTTATCAAATACCTCCACTTTCCATTTACCTATCAGCA
This sequence comes from Achatina immaculata, assembly GCA_009760885.1. Classification (NCBI taxonomy): domain Eukaryota; kingdom Metazoa; phylum Mollusca; class Gastropoda; order Stylommatophora; family Achatinidae; genus Lissachatina; species Lissachatina immaculata. The sequence continues at coordinate 57,447,108 of CM019702.1, forward strand.
ACATTTTCACAGTAATGCTAAAGCCTCACATATCAATTTGATAGTATATTTAGTTGTTCACATTTATTTGTAATATGGTTGCTTAATGTGATAATAACTCTAAAGAAAGCCAATATTCATGTATTTTTACCCTAGTGTAGGTCTCGCTGTCTCTGATCTGGGTTGTCTTGTGACGATGTTAGGATTGACTATAATGTTCAACCCACTGATGACAGATGCTGACCTGCCTTTCGACACCATGGAAGTCTGTTACTTCATCGTTACAATGCCACATATGTCCTTCAATCGCATAAGCACTTGGATCACAGCATTGATCACACTGGAAAGATGTTTGTGCATATTAGTGCCATTAGAGGTTTGACAGCAATGAAGTTTACACAAAATAATATATGTGAAAGATATATATATATATATATATTATACAAGTTTATTAATTTTAATTTTATTATTTTATGTTTGTTGTTTTGGTTAGAATACAGTTTATTTTCTGGTACAAGAAAAATGTTTGAATTGGCGAATCGAAGCAATAACAGAGATAACAAATATACATATCCTTAATACGTTTGAGTTTAATTTATTTCTGGACATTTCAACCTATCAGAGCAAATGATGCCTACTTTCAGTTCTGCTCGATAACTGTCCATGAAGTTAGTAGCCACAACGACAGATGCACTTAAACCCTAATGTCATCGAGTGTATCAGTCAGCAATAAACTGATAAGAACTGTATCAGTCAACACAATAAAACTGATCAGAAATATATCAGTCAAATGAAAATTGATGAAGAGTACATCAGTCAACAAAATAAAACTGATAAGAAGTGTATCTGTCTACAAGAAACACAGATGGAATTTACAAAATGGGAACAGTGAAGGATATTATTCGAATTAGAAACGTAATCTTAAATTGTTTTTAATTTGTATCAAAACATTTATGCAGAAGAGTGGAAGTAACATAAAAAGAAATGAATAGCAATTTTAATTATATATCATACAATTATTAATTTAATAGCGTTTCCAAAACTGAATTGCTTTCCAATTGCTATAAAATGTACGTTGATTTCTTTAACAGGAGATAAATATAAAGTTCACGTTGATTGCATTATTATTTTTTTTTCAGATAAGAAGCTTTACCTCGACAAAAAAGATGTTCGTCATTATCATCAGTATCTATATTATTCTACAAGTTCCTACAGCCCCTTTGTACGCTGTCAATAGATTGGGGATGACATTTTCTGCTTTACGAAATAAAACCTTACTTGGTCGTATCTCTGTCGGTGATAGAGAAAACGTTGAAAGTATTTCTTATCTCATAAATAATTTTATTATTCCTCTGATGGCATTTGTTATTATCATTGTCTGCACAGTGGCACTAGTAATTAAATTAAATAACACAACTAAATGGAGAAAGAAAACTGTAACTCCAGAACAAGCTAACAGAGTTTCCAGTCGTAATAAGAAAGTGTCAAAGATGGTTGTGATGATTTCCACTTTGTTTATTGCTTGTTTTACCCCTTTATGCATAGTGGTGCTTGCAGTGGCGTTTGAACCAGAGCTAACTATTGGTGGCAGATACTTAAAGATATTAGTAATACTTGGTGGGCTTAGCCTTGTTTTAGAGTCCATAAACTCATCAGCGAATATTTTTATTTACTACCACATGAGCAGTAAATACAGGGAAGCATTTAGAAAAGTGTTCTGCTTGAAATGTTTAGATTTTTGAAATTTTAAAAATAATTTAATTTTAATAGCAGTACATTGAAACTATGCTTCGTACTGGCGCACAGGCATATATTTGTATTGCAGCTAAGGATTTTACATAACATTTGCTTAACAAAAAAAAAAATATATATATATATACACACACACACATCTTCCGTCTTGCATTCATCCTGTGTAGCTAAAAGTCACAATTAGACCCGCAAGGTAGTTCGCCAAGATTTCATATCTTCGGCGAATTTTTCAGTCTCATCAAGGGACATGTAATGTAATGTAATGCCCACTGAACTGGCCTCACTTAACAATGTGCTGTGTAGAGTTTTACGCGGTCGACCACTTTTTCTTTGGCCTGTTGTGTTCCACTTGATAGCTTGTTTGGGGATTCACAAATTGTTTCTTCTCATCACATGACCGACATACGTCCATCTTCTTTACCTGAGACAGGTAGTTGTTTGCTCCTGTGTCTTATCTGTGTTGTTCTTGAATTCGTTCCACTTGATACCGAGTATTTTCCTTAGGCCTTGTTTTCGAAAGAGTCTAATTATTTGTTTATTTCTTTAGTTCTTATCTAGCTTTCACATGCATAAATCAGAGTGGATATAACATTTGCATTGAATAATCATAACTTGGTTTCTGTGTTTATACCTTTTGAATGTCGTATATTCTCAATATTCTTGAAGGTCAATGCTGGTTTTGGAATTCGAATTCTATCTTCCTTTCTGTTGTTACCATCCTGATCTATGTAGCTGCTGAGATATGCAAATTGGTTTAATTTTTCAACAGCTGTTTCTTCGACGCATATTTTTCCTTCCTGGTTAATGAGAAGTTTCATTATTTTGTATTTATTCTTGTTAATTTCAAGTCCTATTTTACTAGCCATTGAATAAATGGTATCTGTTTTTACTTGCTTTAATTTCACACTGTCACGGATAAGAGTTATGTCATCTGCAAAATCAAGTACTTCCAGGTGGGTCCCATGTACCCAATCAATGTCGGTTTTTCCTGTGCATCATTTTTTCATTATGAAGTCTACGGCAATTCCAGAAAGCAAGGGAGATAATATACAACCTTGTTTCATGCCTATTTCAGTCTGGAACTATTCTCTCATTCCTTCTTATGTGTTGACTGCACAAACATAGCCCTTGTAAAGGTCTCAAATGATGTTGACAATCTTAGATGGTTTTCCATATATTCTTAAAATTCTCCGCAATGGTAATTAATATATGTTAATATCTTTTAAGTTATTTCATCTTCACCTGCAGCTTTATTGTTAGTCATTAGATTCACGGCTGTTTCAATGCCATGCATACTAATTTCATCAAGACTGACATTTAGCTGTGGGTCTGGTAAGTCAATTTCAAGGTCTATCAATTCTTTTGGGTGTGGTCGATTAAGTATTTCTTGGAAGTGTTCGGCAAATCTTTCCTTTTGGTATTTACGTGATGTTAACAGTGTGCCAGTTTTGCTAATGATTGGTCTTTATTTGCATGCAACAGTACCTGTTAACCTCTTTTGTATGTTATATAAAGTTTTGCTGTCTCCTGTTTTTGCTGGCGTCTCTGCTTCTTTCGCCATATTGTCCATGTATTCTCTTGTATCCTTTCTAGCTGAACTTTTTACTTTATTGTCTATTTCTTTATATGTTGCATTTGCAAATCTCTTCCAAGACCTGTCTTTACATTCCACATGGCTAATTTCATGTTCGTCTTTCATATATGGATTTCCCTGTGTTATCTGATATCAGTGGTTTTCTACTTGTTTTTTTTTTATTCCATCACATGTTTTAACTGCTGTAATTACAGCTGCGCTGTAAGAATGCATTAATTCATCTATATCTGTCTCCTCTACCTCACTGTCTGCAGATAACTGTTTGGTAATTTTCAGATTAAAAGAACTCTTAGTAATTTCATTCTATAGGCTATGTCTATTTATGTTTCTGAGTATTTATTTCTTGTTTTGACTGTTCAGTTTTAGTCTTATTTTACCTATACACAGATTATGATTACTGTTAATGTCTGCATCCCAATATGCTCTTTCATTTATCAGAGATGTTCTGAATTGCTTTCGATTATAAATATGATCTATCTGATTTCTGGTTCTATCATCTGGACATATCCATGATCTTTAATGTGGAAATATTTTTTCCCCAATAACCATGCCCTCTGTTAGACACAATTCACTTAATCATTCCCCATTACATTTTCGACGTCGGTGTTATCTTTTCCTACTTTAGCGTTGAAGTCTATGATGACAACTAAGATGTCGCGTTTAGGGACGTTGTTAATGAATTGTTGTAGTTGGTTGATAAAAATTGTTTTTTTATTTCATCATCTGCATTGTTGATATATATATATATATATATATAAGTTGTATTGGAAATACTAGGAAAATGAAAAGTGGGAACTGAATAACAATGTAATTGTGAAGCGCTTGTTGAGTTAGAACAAATAAATGGCGCTGGTAGGAAATACACTTGAGTGGAAGCTGCATTCATGAGGGGCAGCCGATTATGGGGCTGACCTGAATGCAGTGACGCCAGATTTCTGATTTTGAACCGTTAAAACTTAGAAATATATGACCACTGAGCCATGCCTAGCTAAATGCATATCGCTATTCTACCTTGATGTTGGTTGGGCCACAGGTCATACTAAATTATTTTAGCAAGCCCAAATTTTTAAATTGTTTTCCATAATAACATACTTCAGTACTGCAATACTTTTAAAACATACTTTGAAATTATTATTTTAAAAGTATTGTCTTATAAATATAATCATCATCATCATGTGTCACACCGGTAGACGTTGGTTGTTATGCTCCTTTTCAGATATCATTCCTTGTTATTTTCCATCAGGGCAGCTGGTGATGTTTTATTGTGCAATCGCATTCGATTGTCAATGATTTCTCTTTTCTCTATCGTCTTTCCAATCTTCTCACATTTATCTTCACTGTTCTCAAACCTCCGTTTTTCTCATTATATGTTCAAAGAGTGAAAACGGTCTTTATCATATGGATTTAATTGGGTTCGTATCCATATTTCCTATCGTAGGACACTCCCTGTTATCATGCTGTCCTCTTGGATTTATGCTAAGGTATGGGACGGAGCATAAATGGGACTTTCCTGAATGCAACAACAGCGGAGTCTGGTTTTGAACCTTTGAACGTTTATCTTAGCTGTACGTGGCACACTTACCACTCTTCAAATGAACCACATATCTGTTGCTTATAATAAATGTTCATTTGTGCTGTCGATTGTTCATGTGTGACCTAAAGAGTTTTTTAAATCATGTTTATGAATCATTATTTCTATGTAAAACCACGAAAAAGACAATAATACTTACTTTATAATAAACCACATATCAAGGTTACCAAGAAAACTAATACTTATTACGTGTATGTCTTGTTTAAATAACCACAGGGTGATGGTGAATAACAAAAGGACGATATAACATGGTATGCAGACTAACTAGAATGTCCACTATATTGTGTCAATGATAGGTTTGACTATCTAATAACACGTTAATTCTAGAGAATGTCTTTAGATGTCTCAAATAGTCATGTACACAATCCGACAATTAAATAATGAGACTAATTACATAAAAAATTAAATAAAAAATTGTTGACAATATATAACCTGTATTTTATTCAAAGTAAGCCCCTTGTGAACTGATACAGCGAGTGGCACGATCTAACAAACATTGGAACAACCTCTGCAGTTCTTCTGCTGGTGTGGCCCTTAATCTCGATGTTACCGCCGTTTGGATGTCATCAGTATCGTAAAAGAAGCGTCCTTTCAACGGTGACTTTAATTTTGGGAATAGAAATAATTGCAGGGAGACAAATCTGGTGAACAGAGTGGATGGTTGAGAATACACATTTATTTTTCGGCGAGAAATTCCTGTACAACTACCGCCCAGTGAGCCGATGCATTATCATGATGAAGGAAACAACCGCCAGGTGTTGAATACTTCAATCAGATTCGGAGAATAATTTTCAATAGGCGTTGCAAAATACTTAAATAAACTTTGAAAGTGACAGTCTGTCCCTTTGGAAAAAAATCTTTGTGAATAACTCCTTTGCTGTAATAGAAGCAAAGAAACATTGTCTTCACTTTCGACTTTTGAATACGAATTTTTTAGCCTTTTGGTGATGACGATAACTTCCACTGAGCGCTTTGGCGTTTAGTTGTGGGATCGTAGCGGAAAACCTATGTTTCATCCTCTGAAACAATCAAATTTAATAAATGTTTATTTCTGCGACACGTTTTGATGATGTATTTTGCGTATTCAACACGCTGTTGTTTTTGGTCATCAGACAACGAATGTGGTAGAAACCGGCAAGCAACTTTTTTCTTTCCCAAATCTTCCACTAAAATTTTACAAATGGTCTATCGGTTAACACTAAATTCATTTGCCATAATCCTCACAGTCAAACAACGATCTTCTTGTATCCATTCTCTGACGTTTGCAATGAGTTCCTCATTATGAACAGAAATTGGGCGTCCATGTCTAGTTGCATTTGTAACCGTATCCACACCACTTTTAAATCGTGATTACCACCTGAATATCTGTGCAGGAGAAAAACAATTACCCATATAAACGTGTTGCATCAATTCAGCTGTCTCAATGGCACTTCTTCCGAGTTTTAAACAGAATGTAATGTTAGTTTTTTGCTCCATGCTCATTATGTAACAATGCACCTCTGACTAGATCAACAAAATGGCGACTTATTTGGCGTCTGCTTATCGGTCGGCTATTAAACGTTGCCAGATCATAGATGAAGTTTGCCTCTTTGGATTCCACGCTTTGCTTCATGGATGTCATTTTTGTCTTGGCCATAATAAAATCACCAGTATTACTTAATTGTCGGTCCTTGTATGACTATTTATTGTAGATGTACTTATGTAAAAATTACTTATTTATGTTATAGCTGGATGTTTGTCATTTATCCTTTTGTTTTACATCAGCTTATGTTAACACCTAAGCATTCTTTTAATCCGATATTATACTCTTTTTCATCTCAGTGATCTTCTAATGCCTCCGCGGACGTCGTCCACGGAGCATATATAGTACTCTGGTTTAAATAACTTCCTTTACCGGGTATTCGTGCCCACAGATTACGACTGTGCCTGGAAAACCCCCGGTATTGGTACTCACCGGACGATCTTCTACCCCAGGTTGTCCCTCATGCAGTTATCGTTCAGAAAGGTTCCCCAGCTCAGGTGTGTGTCTCTGTCTCCACCAACAAGTAATGATCACTCCGAAAATCAGACATTTTAGTATCAAAGAAAAATTGAAACATCTATTAACTTCACAAGATATCACCCTGGACTACACCACATAACAGTGCAACACAGTGCAATCTCTTCCATAGCAAACATGCAAGTTATACGAATTACTCATTTATAACACAGCTGATAGAATATACATAAAATATAACAAAAGTGGTACATAGTGACGCTCATCTTCTAATACTGCCTGAAGTCACAACTTCTAAGTCCTTATTTCAGTCCTGTGGTAGAGGCTTCCTCTTACAATTTTCTCAGTTACATCTTCTATACATTCCATATTCTTGTGGCACGCTTTACTTAAGCTGACAAAATGTACGTGTCCACACAAACAAGAAAACACTTAATAACGCAGTGCATTGAACTGCGTCAACAAATAACATTTAACATGAAACAAATAATAACAAATGAGATCAAATGAATGCATTGCAAAATTACATATGAAATGTGCATCAGCTATACAGAACACTCAATATCTGACATACGAAAACTTACAAGAAATATACAATACCGCAAATAACGCAGGCTGGTCAGCAATCTGGTGTCAAGACATCTCATTCACCCGGCATGATGACACATAAGATAATTGAAGCTCGAATACTTCAGATCAATGCCAGGACAGGATCCCCCATGCTGCCGCCATGGGCCTAACACACAAACTGACTAACTCAACACATTCCACTCTTAACCTACCTCACAATCACGTAATATCCCTGAGAAAATCAGAAATAACGACCACAGACTTGAATGTTCAAAGCGGCCGTGTTTAAACACTCGGGTCGGCACTCTTCACACTTGTACGAACTCCCTATAACTGCGAACTGTTGTTTTTTGCAGCCGATGCTGTAGAGATGTTGAGGCACAGCATCGTATCGCTAACACTGATGCTGGCATATCAGCTATGGGTCGCTGATTTCCTCATCGGCCACGCATCTTTACACCCGTATTACTATTTATATGTAGCCTCATTTCACCAAAGGTATTGGTTTTAGTTCATTCTATCATATCTCTATCTCTTTTTATCTCTCTCTTTCCCATATCTCTCTATTATTTCTTTCTTTCTTTCTTTCTTTCGTCTCTCCTCTTTCGTTCTCCACTCTCTTTTTAGAATCTCTCTTTTGTGTCTCCTTCTCCCCCCTCTCTCTAATTCTTTCTATTTAATTTCTCGCTTTCTTCTTTCCCGTTCTCTCACTCGTCTCCTTATTTCTCTCTTCTTAGCTCCTGACATATCTATCTATCTATCTATCTATCTATCTATCTATCTATCTATCTATCTATCTATCTATCTATCTATCTATCTACCTATCTATCTATCTATCTATCTATCTATCAGTGTGTCTCTCTGTCTGTCAGTCTGTCTCTGTCTGTCCGTCTGTCTATCTGTCTATCTATCTATCTGTCTTCCTGTCTGTCTATCTGTCTGTTTGTCTATTTTAGATCATGTGGTATATATTCCTCAAGAGACATGTGATGTAAAGTTTCACTTTCCTCGTTAAATATTTATAGACATTTTTCTACTTAGAAGGCTATTTCTTTTGTGCACTGTTAAACTGTTAGTTAACTGCTGAAACACGCACAAAGATTCAATTGTTATTAATAACAACAAAAAGTTTCTCTCCTGGATACTTAGAAACGGTTTTTTAAGTTTTTCAAGTTTCAAATTGTTTAATTAGATAAAAACATAGTCACACTAAAGCCAATAAGAGCAATAATTAAATGTGTTTACACGGCCAGAATATGCACTGTTGCTTCATCATAAGTTGTGAACATGTTTTGTTATGAACGATTCTACAATTCAGAACTAGACTCTTCTCAGTCTAGTTTTGACGAAAGATAGAGAAATAGTTTCATTCATTATCAATATTTTTTTTCTGTTCTTTTGATCGCATTTTTCATCATCATTGTCTGTACAGTTTGTCTGAAGATAGTTCTACGAAGATTAACAAAATGGAGAAATGCATTTAATTCACGTAAATATTGATCGGATTTCCAGTCACAATCAAAAGGTCATCAAGTGTCTGTAAGTGTTTGTGCGTCTGTCTTTGTGTATGTGTATTTGTATGTGTGTGCGTTTATGTGTATGTGTTTGTGTCTGTTTGTGTGTGTTTGAGTATTTGTTTGTAATTTGTGTGCGTAAGTGCGTGCGTTTGTGTATATGTGTGTGTTTGTGTACGTTTGAATGTGTATGTGTGTGTTTGTGTGTATGTTTGAGTGTGTATTTGTGCGTGTATTTGTGTGTGTTTGGGTGTGTGTCGGTATGTGTTTGTTTGTGTGTATGTGTATGTATGTATGTGTGTGTCTCCGTGTGGTTGTACTTGTGTCTGTGTGTGTGTCTGTTTGTGTGTATGACTGTTTTTGGGTGTGATTGGATATGTATATGTGTGTGTCTGTGTGTTTTTGTATGCGTTTGTTTGTCTATGTGTGTGTGGTGTGTGTGTATTTTTGTGTTTGTGTATGTGTGTGTTTTCAGTTTTAATTCTAATGATACACTGTACTAGATTTGAAATGTTTCAAATTATGCAGGAGCCATATTGACCTTTAGCAATATTTTGGATAATGTACTTTACAGTACAAGACAATTTCGAAATCATCAAGTACTTCGAAATAAATAGAAATGCTCCTTTTCTCCCCGGACAACTGAAAATACATGTTGATATATGTAATTGTTCTATGTGTGCCTTTGTTGTTTGCAAAAAAAAGTAAGTGTATAGACCTCTACAAAATAAACCTTTATATTGCGATAGCCAATCAGCGTTTCTTAAATCCTTGTAGGCTAAGAGGAAAGGTAACACTATTATGCCAGTAATCATCTAAAGCAGTGGTTCTCAATTTAAGAAACGTCGCAGGAACCTCTACTGTTTCATACTCTTTTTTCCTCTCATAGTCTAATGTGATCGGACGTGTTTATTTTAGCTCCTACATTTGGATTTTTACCAGTGTCATTTTATAAGATTGTTACGTGAAATGGATACCACTGGATTTCACTTGTGTTTGTGCTTGTGGTGAAATATGAGAAATTTTAAAAATCCATGTAGTTTGTTAAATATTTATCAAAATGTTAGAATAGTATATATAACATAGATAAGCTCTTTTTCCAATACTGGCCTAGCCAGTGACCACGCGGCTCGTTGTAACTAGGTCACCGTGTGGCCCGGTGTGACTACAATGGCTGGCATAATCTATTGCATCATAAGCTGACAATGTTATATTGTAGTCCAGACGATGATTTAGAAGAAGCTAGCCAGACAAGAAGACGGGATGGACTATGGCCGGCGGCTGTAAAGAATTACTCCCTGAAGAAAAGAAAGGCGGTAAACACCAAGCTCCGTGGGTGCGACAAAGTCCCCGGCCTGACAATAACAAGGACCAGCGAGGGACAATGCTTGGTCGTTCTTGTCAACAACACGCTGGTTCTGAGTGCGTGAAAAAAGTGTTCAGGGAGTACTATCACGACCACACAGAAGAGAGGGCAGATAAAAATGGTGCAAATGTGGAGGACTTTATAAAAACATCACTTGTAACTATCCACCTGTACCATACCAGAAATAAAATATTGGTTCAAGGCGGTGCTCATGATGTCGACTCTTGGTTGACAAATGACTTCAGTCGTATTCAAGATGAAGCTTTAAAACCCTTCCTGCGACTGTCAGCTACAGTGAAGCCATCTCTATCATCTGTTGCCATGAGTGACAGACTGGCCATCACCACCAGTGACGGACACGATACTGTCGCCACTGATATCAGTCAAGGCGCTACCACCATCGACATGCAAGAACAATTCACCAACTGCCCCAGTGGTGATCTTACTGACAAAGCCCTGTCAGATCAGGCAAGCACCTCAGCTGAACCCACTGACGTTCAAACAATGCTAGAACACTCCACCAGCAACAGTTTAGCTGATGTGGAAAACCGAGACGACAGTGAAGCTCCTCCAGCGCCTGAGTTCACTTCATCTAGTGTGGTTGATTCACCACATGTATCTCAGCAGCCTACAGTTGTAGAGGAAAAATTAGCTACATTATGTACCCAGAACATACTTCAGGTAGTCAAAGACCTCGTCATAAAGCTTATTACTGACATGGCAGCGGAGATTAAGAACTCATTCAAGCTGGAGAATGACAGTCTCAGGGCTGAACTTACGTCACTGAGAGATGAAAATGCTAAAATGAGGCTCATGATATCTGAATGGCAGAGTGAACCATGCAGACACAGCAAGGAAGTGTTGACAAGTATTCCAGAAGTGACTGCTGACACAGACAATATGGCTGTAAATTCATGCACAAGTTCACCAGATATCAACAAAGAAGACACGCCACAGCAAGGAGCTGCACAAGAGAAACACACCAGCACCACAACACCTATAAAGGTAGCGCCTGAAAATTTAGCTTACCCTATTGATGTACAGATAAGTAATAGGTTTCAAGCTTTACACGATAGCCCCATTGTACATAACCATAAAGCAACAAGAATCCAAACAGAAAACTCAAACAAGACATCCACTCCTCAGTCACGGTCTCATAAACATCAACAAGAACAAGATACACAACAGCACAGTAACAACATCAAAGAATATACGACACACTTGATAATAGGAGATTCCTTACTTAAAGGAATCTAAGGTGAGCGCATGTCAGTTACCTCTGAAGACACTGTCTCAGTTATGCCAGTACCTGGAGCTGGTATTATAAAACTAACGCAGACACTGAGACGACTTGACGTCGATCTGAGAGTGACGAGAACGACTGTACATGGTGGCATTAATGACAGCATGAACGGCCAGAGACTTCGGCCCTCCGATATACAGGACTTGATATCCACCATCAAGAAAAAATACCCCAACCCTTCCATAAACATTTCATCCATCATTCCACCTTGTTCTGGTCCTGGAAGTCGCATGGTGGATATAAACAACAAAATACTAAAAACATTCTGTCTACAGAACACAGTAGTTTTTATAAACAACACGCCATTTTTTACTTCAGCCACAGGTGCTCCCAAAAAACGCCTTTATAGGGACCACATCCACATTAACAAGACTGGCAGCAACATCCTTGTCAAATATATCAAATATCCAGCAAGAACTAAGCAGAACATAACAAAACACTCAAATAGCCAGAAACAGTTTAGACAGCCATCCACATCTCATAGATCCAGAAACACACACTCTACACCAACTACAAGACTCCAATGACCCTCAGAAACATCACCATCTGCCTCTCTACCATTGCCCGCTCCATCCACTGGCCCACTATACGATTCCATGTTCCCGCCCCTGCCTACACGGCAAGCTCAACAAATTATACCAACACTTAGTACACCGAACAACATGGAGACTCCTGCACAATCACCACTTAAGAATACCACAACAACTGTACAGGACACAAACACAAGAACCTCGAATCATTATCCGTGGAACTTTCAGCTACAATATCTAATGCAGTTTAGTCCTGCAGCTCTGAGCCACGCGTATATGATGTCCCTACTACACAGTCAACACTCAACACCCACATACAGATACTAGATAGCTTGAAACTTCCAGCACTTTTTAACTTCTGTAGATAAAGACCAGGCAAAGGATAAGCCGATAGAGCTAACCGTAAAGAGAGAGAGAGAGAGAGAGAGAGAGAGAGAGAGGAGGAAAACAGGTGGTAGAAAGGTAGGGGGGAGGAAATAGAAACATGAAAGCTGCTAGAGGAGAAGTTGTCGGGGGGGGGGGGGGGGAGGGAGAGATAATGAATGAAAAAAATAAACACCTGCAGAGAGAAAATGTGAAACTGGTGAATAGGACAAGACCCTATAAACACCAAGATGTTGCCAGAGAAAAAAAGAGGGTGGCTTAGGGAGAGGTAGCTAGGAGAAAGAAAATAGAATAAAAAAGGGGGGGGGGGGTGGAAAACTAAACAAGTTACAGAAAGCGCTGAAGACATTGTTAATTCCAAGTGGGTGGAGACAGCCAGGCTTGAAAGTAACGAGCTGTTCTGAGCCCTTCGAGCTCGCACATCAGCAGAACAATAGCGGATCACGCTAACAGAAATGTCCTGTTTTCCCCTGTGGTTACTAAGGCACAAATGTTTAGCCACAGGTGTCCAGGGCCTCTTAGAAATATCATTAAGATGTTGGCGAAAGCGACCTCCTAAGCGGAAACATGTCTCCCCTGTGTACTACATACCACAACGTTTGCACATAATAGCATAAATAACATTGCGTGAAGTGCAGTTGAAACCCTCCGGAAATGATAACGTGGACTTAGGGAAGGAGATGTGGCTAGTCTCGACAACAAACGGACAAATGTTGCATCTACGGCGTCCGCAAGGTCTGGTACCATAAAAAGTGTCATCTGTCTTAAGGTGACTACGAACTAAAAGGTCCCTGAGTTTCAATGGGGGTTCCCCAGAAAGTTCACTTGTATCAGGGTCGGTCGGGAGGAGATGGAGATGGCGAAACAGTTTGTTCTTAACTTCCCTAATTCCACGATATCAGTTGGTGCGATCCTCTCTTGATCTGCTGATGTACGATCTCGGAGGGTCCTAAAACTGCGCCGTATTTTCAAGGCTGGCTGTCTCCACCCACCTGGAATTAACAATGTTAACAGCGCTTTCTGTAACTTGTTTAGTTTTCCACCCACCCACCCCCTTTTTTTTACTCTGCTTTATTTCTCCTAGCTACCCCTCCCTACGCCACCCTCTTTTCTTCTCTGGCAACATATTGGTGCTTATAGGGTTTTGTCCTATCCACCAGTTTCACATTTTTTCCCTGCACGTGTTTATGTTCTTCATTCATTATCTCTCAGTTTTCCCTTTGCCCTCCCCCCCCCCCCCCGACAAATTCTCCTCTAGCAGCTTTCATGTTTCTATTGCCTCCCACCCCATTTTACCACCTGTTTTCCTCCTTTCTCTCCACCTCTTCTTTACGATTGGTTCTATCGGCTTATCCTTTTTTGTGGCCGGCGTGGTCTCTATGCATCTTCTAGCGGACACGCATTTCTCTTTTTCCTATTTTTGGAGGAGGCCATAATAAGATAAGTTCTTCGTTTACTTATTTGTTTTTGTCTTGTTTGTGTATGTAATCTTCGAAAAAGGCTCAAGCCAAAGAATCGGATTTTGTATGTTTTTCATTTATACATTCTCATACTTTCTGTTCGTTTTTTTTCTCATTTTACTCACTCCCTCTGGCATTTTGTAAAACAGCATTATACACCTCTATCTACATTTATTACCTAAATCCTACACCTGAATGACTGGGGCGTGTCCAGGCGGATATGAACCGCATTAGAGACTACCGCACTAACCACTTCGTCACTGAGACTTCCCTATCTCCTATATATCTAAAACCTAGATTATGTTATTAGTGTTTTACAGATTTAGAACACTTTCGGCTGAATTTGAAGTGAAATAATTTCTTTTAGATGATGGTAGATATCGCAAAGTTGAGATTTTTTTTTAAACGTGATTGCGGGATTTCTTGGCATGCGATATGATTATGTGAATTCAGCCCTAACCAATGACATTATAGTTGCCGATGCTAGGATATACTTGTGTTAATTACATTTCTCAGTAATAATAAAGAAACCGGATAATGCAAGCAACATTTATTGACTAATTTTCTATTCAAGATGGACATTCAATATTCATTGTGAATATACAGTTTAATTTCTGTGTTAAAAGACTTGATATTTACTGTCAAACAATGAATGTAAATCCCGTTGCATAAAAATATGAATGTCTAATTAAAATTAAATTTGTGTCATTCCAAGAGACACTTCATCTTCTTTTCTGTCATGTATATTCACTGCGGTTGTCTTACAATTCAGCATTGCTATTCTTATATCTTATATCTTATATCCTTCCCGTGCCGTTAGACGTCACATAGGGCTCGCAAAGTAGTTCGCCAATTTTTCCTGTCTTCGGCGAGTCTTTCAACCTCATCAAAGGATTATGCCTGTTAACTTGGCCTCTCTTAATAATGTCCTCTTTAGAGTTTCACGCGGTCTGCCCCTTTTTCTTCGGCCTGTTGTGTTCCACTTGATAGCTTGTTTTGGGATTCTCTGATCATTCTTCTTCTCATCAAGTGACCAACATATGTCCATCTCCTTTTCCTGATCACCCGTGAGACTGGTTGTTGTTCAGTCATCTGTCTTATCTCTGCATTGTTCTTGAATTCATTCCACTTGATGCCGAGTATTTTCCTTAGGCATTTGTTTTCAAAAGAGTCTAATTTCTTTTCTATTTCTTTAGTTGTTTTCCAGCTTTCACATGCATAAATGAGGGTGGATATTACATTTGAATTGAATAGTCTTAACTTGGTTTTTGTGCTTATAACTTTTGAATTCCATATGTTCTCAAGATTCTTGAAGATTGATGCTGCTTTTGCAATTCTGATCCTAACTTCCTTTCTAGTGTCACCATCCTTGTCTATGTAGCTGCCAAGGTATGCAAATTGATTGACTTCTTCAATATCTGTCCCTTCTATGTGTATTTTTCCATTTTGATTGATGGGAATTTTCATTATCTTTGTTTTGTCCTTGTTAATTTCAAGTCCTATTTTGCTAGCCAGTGAAGATAGGCTATCTGTTTTTTCTTGCATGGAATTCACATTATTACTGATAAGAGTTATGTCATCAGCAAAATCAAGATCTTCTAGTTGGGTCCCATGTACCCAGTCAATACCTGTGTTACCTGTGCAGCATTTTGTCATTATGAAGTCTATTGTAATCCCAAAAAGTAAAGGAGACAGTATACATCCTTGTTTCACGCCTGTTTCAATCTGGAACCATTCACTCATCCCTTCTTCTGTCTTGACTGCACAACCATATCCATTGTATAAGTCCTATTTAGTTGCTATTAGCATGATAAAATAAAACGTCTTCTAGGACATTACGATAATAATATGATATTTGAGGAGACGCAAAAAAATAGTAAATACTAAACTTCCTGAAGGGAGTGCATGTAAATCTGAATGAAAGATTTAGTTCCTATTCTTTCTGTTACGAGCGTACGTGTGTTCACTGGAATCATTCTCACTAATGAATAAAAACATGTCATATTTTGTGCCTGTGAATAATAACTGAGATGTTGATCCTTAAATAACATATACTTTATGAAAATTCGTCTCTTTGTTTAATGCAAAGTATATTTGAGCAGGCAGGATTTAGGAAAGGAAGATCATGCATAGACCATATATTTGTACTTAGACAAATATTAGAACAGGCAAATGAATGGCATAGCACAACATATGCATTATTCATAGATTTTGAGAAAGCCTTTGACAGTGTCAACAGAGATGCACTGTGGAAAATCCTAAGATGGCATGGCCTCCCCCATAAAATAGTTAATGTAATCAAAGCCCTATACGAGGGTTTTCAGTGCAAAGTTATCTGTGGAGAACATACCTCCAGCAGCTTTAGGGTACAAACAGGAGTGAAACAGGGATGTGTACTATCACCAACATTATTTATCTTGGCAGTAGACTGGTTAATGAAGGAGGCAACATCAGACAAACGCAGAGGATTACAATGGACCCTTAACACAGTGCTGGAGGACCTTGACTTTGCGGACGACATTTGTCTATTATCAAGCAGTCACAAAGATATGCAAGATAAAATAAACAAGTTAACCCAGAATGCAAACAACATAGGACTAAAGATCAACGTAGGAAAGACAAAGTTAATGAAGCAAAATGTGAACAACAGAAATGTACTCAGAGTAGATAACAAGTTAGTGGAGGAGGTCAACGAATTTGTATACCTTGGCAGCAGAGTAGTAGAAAATGGAGACAGCACAGAGGACATCAACAGCAGACTTACTAGAGCAAACCAGGCTTTTGCAATGCTACAGAATATATGGAAATCAATAAACTAAGCACAAATATGAAAATCAGGATATTTAAGAGTAATGTTCTAAGTGTACTACTCTATGGAAGTGAATGCTGGAAAATCACCAAAACCATAGAAAACAAGTTGAATTCTTTCCAGACTAAATGTTTACGTAGAATTAAAAAAATATTTTGGCCAAACACCATAAGAAATAACATCTTATTGGCAGAAATGCAGATGAAACCACTGACAACAATTATTGAGGAAAGACGCTGGCGATGGTTGGGACATGTGCTCCGAATGACTGACAACTCACTACCAAAAATAGCACTAAGATGGACACCACAGGGGAGCAGAAGTAAGGGTAGACCAAAAGAGACATGGAGAAGAACAACAGAAAGGATGTTGAGCAATAGAGGGCTCACCTGGGCAAGAGCAGAAAAAAAGGCGAAAGACAGGCATTTGTGGAAAACCCTTGCGGAAGCCCCATGTGCCCTGGGCACTTAAGGTTCAGAGAGAGAGAGAGAGAGATATTTTATATGTTATTTCATTCATTGTAAAAAAAGTAAGCAATTGATCTCTCCCATTTGATAACATCTGAAATGATGCCTTATATGGATATAGTTAAGTCATTGTTTTGTCCTCGTAATTATTGGTGTGCATCTTTTTTCATGATTTCCTTGGATATAAGGTAATAACATATTATTTATTCTTAACGTTTGATACACGTATTCATATTTTTAGCTTTCAGAAATTTAGGTTCTATTAACGACATATTTGTTGTACGCTATATCGGCTAACAAAATGTATAATTTAATAACATATTAACAAGAAAACAATCAAAATATTTATTTATATAAATAACAGCAGCTTATGGTCCGATTTCGATTTTTTTAAACCATATTACTTTTTTCGACTTTCTTTACGACGAAAATGGATGTAATAATGTAGCAATTACATAATATCAAATTAGTACATGTCATGTTATATGTTTCTTTCTTCATAATCGATGTGTTCTAAATGTTCTAAAAGCTTCGATTAAGTGCATTGTGACGGTAATAAGGAATTAACAATTGCTGGTTTGAGAATCTTTTTATGCCAAAGATAGTTCTTCTTTGGCTGAACAGTTTTTTAAACCATTCATTTATCCATTTTATTAAACAATCGTTTAATGTTTTTCGTTTTAGAATTTCCATCACAATAGATTATAATAAAATATTTAGGGGCGAACATTAAATTAAATAATAGTTAACAACTTAAATTTATACACGGAATAGCCACATTTTCTAATAATCAATAATTTCATTGTAATTCATTTTATTCCAGATATTACATCTTTGTTTTGTTGAATTCCATTTGACTGATGTATACTGTTTTAATACAACTTTCTGAGACAATAACAAGGAAGAAGACGGCAACGAGGGCTCGTATATATTTCGGTGTAATGGTTACAACAAAGTGTTAAACAGCTAAGCTCAGTAAACGACAACAGCATTAAGCCCTCAAACATTGTTAACACCTTTAGAAAAAAGGGAATTATATAAAAGTTAACTCTTGCACTAAGTAAACAAGCTGTTTGCTGCTTGATCAGTTATCATTTTTCATTTGTTTAGAAACTTAGTGTTTCGAAAGCTATGTGGTTGTTAAACAAATCGAAGACATAAGAAAAGGATAATTGAATATCTTTCTGTTAATAAATGGACATAGAAGTATCCATTGTGAATAAAACATGCCTAATCTGTAGTTTATTTGAGATATGCGATCTGGTTTTTCGGAAAAACAAGTTTACCAGTTATGGTTTATCTATTCAACTACTTTTCAGGTAATAAAAAACTATTTTCGTAATACTTTGAGATAAGCTATAAAAAATACATGCAGCTACCGTAATTTGAAAGGCAATATATGCTATAAATAGATCAGTATTGTGTATTAATTTTTACTAAAATAAATATGGCTATTGATCATGTAACAGGTACCTGTAAAGGCACCAGCAAATATAAACATCTCCCTAAAGTTTTTATAGCGTAGATTCAACTTGAGATTCGAGTAAACCTACGATGAGATATTCTATCTTCCATATATATCACGCCGAAATCTTCAAAAGGTAAATGTGTGGTGTTCACTGATATGACCAAAAGTGTCTTAGTCAAAGTTAGTATTATCAGATATTCAAAGTCTGAGACGCTGTTCTGTTTGTAGGAAGAGAGAAATAGAAAAATAAACATTGTTATCACTGAATATTTCAAAATCAAAACAAAGAATTTCTTTTAGCTTAAAAACATTCGATTTCGGCAACATGAATAGCTGACAAGGCATCACATAGAATATTTACAACTTATTTCACAGCACCATATTATATCACCATAAGGTTATTACTTTAGTGAATGTGAATGAATGAGAGAAAGGAGAACAAAAGAACGAACGAATATACTTCATTTTCAAAGGGTTAAGAATTGGGCAGGCAGGCCCGTCTAACATTCTGCCCTTCATTATACAACTTTCAATCAGTCACAGCCATTCAGCTTTTGGTAATGAGCATAATAATCAAGAGAAAACAATTCAATGATAACATACAATATAATAAACTATCTTGTGTTCATAAACTCTACTTTCTGATTTATGTAATTACACGAAATAAGCATAATTACATTCTCACATTCATTCACAACAAACAGATTTATGGAAGAGGTTGATATAAGAAAAGGTCAACAAACAAGCCATAATATTAACTAATATAGATATAGCACAGAATAGGCCAAGCAAAGACTGCATTTCAGAGAATGAGAAACATATTAGCCAATACATCCTTATCAATGAATGTTAGAAAACGAGTTATAAAATGTTATATTGAACCTATCTTGTTATATGAAGGTGAATCATGGACAATAGGCAGATCTGCACAAAAATCAGTGGAAGCAGCAGAAATGTTGTTTATTTCAAGAATGTTGTGAATCCCATGGACAGCAAAAATAACTAATGAAGAATTTATGAGAAGAGCTGGAGAGACAAAAAAATCTTGTCAAAAAGATAAGAGAGAGAGACAATGTACTTTCATAGGACATACACTGAGAAGAGGGGGCATTGAAAATATTATAACAACATGAAAAATAGAAGGAAGAAGATCAAGAGGAAGACCAAGAGAAATGATACTGGGCGTCTGACGTGATGGTGTGAGAAGAGATCACCAACTGAGCTGATGGCCTGCATGAAGGATCGTGTATTCTAGAGAAGCATAATAGCCAACGCCAGCTGGCACGGTACGTGATGATGATGGTGATATATAGCGAGAGAGTGAGAGAGAGAGAGAGAGAGAGAGAGAGAGAGAAAGAGAGAGAGAGAGAAAGAGAGAGAGAGGAACATTAAATATTTTGGACACATTAAACTCCATGATAATTTAGAGAAGATCATCTCTGAAAGGAACATAATGGGAAAAAGAAAAAGAGGAAGACCAAGGCGAAGATGGCTGCAAGACACCGTTGATAATCTGCAAAATGATGCATCAACAGCAGGGAAACTTACTTACAAGAGAGCCTAGAGGAAAGCTGTTAGGGAGGCGACGCTCCACAATGGGCATGCACATGACTGATGACTGATATATACCTATACTTTTTCATATACCCAAGTGCATGAGGATATTCACACACATATGTAAGTACATACTACACATATACACACATATATACATATATAGACACATAAGCATGTACACACATAAACATATGCTGTCACTTACGAAAATATGCACATATATATATATATATATATATATATATATATATATATATATATATATCGTGCTGTTTTATTGCTAATTTCATTAAGTCCTGCTGTGTTGTTCTTTGAAGATGAACGATAATTGTAAACTTTAGTAACTGACATGAGAAGAATACTAGGTTACTTTATATTTGCATTTTTGCTGCCTATGAATTTATTTGATGTGCGTAAGTCACAAGTAGAAGATTTTAAGATATTGACTTCTCTGAGTTGACTCTGAACTCTTCACAAGTAGGCACATGACTATAACTCTGGAAGTCAGACTGTTTTCTTTGTTTGCTAGAATGTTAGTTGTTTCCAGACAAACTTACTGTCTGACTTATTCTGAACTAGGTTCCTAAACTATTGTTTCTTCTCTTGCCTAATTAAATAATGAACTCTATTTCTAAGTAACAGGTAGCTAGTTAATTCCTTATTTTTTCTGAGCCGGATCCCTTTCCCTCATAACTTGCAATATTTATTATCCAGGAAAATTATCTCGATGTTTAACTCTCACCTCTTTAATAGGACCACGCTTGTTAAATATATCACGAAAGGTTTTTATCCAGTTTACAAGGACTTTGTCAGGGTCAGTTAGTTGGTGCATATAATTTAGAGGCGCTGCTTGCAAATCTATCAGAAATGATTCTAAGGTGAGTTTGTTAAAACTTCTAAATTAAATTTAATACTGGAATGTTTGTTTTCGGAATTTTACAGCCATGTCATGTCCATGTGCAACATGTTCGATGCTGGTCTCTCAGTGATATATGAGGAATTTTTCATTCTATAATGTTTTCTGAATGAGCTTTATGTATGTGCTATATTAGTGTGGATGATGTTTCAGTTACTCTGGTAGGTTTAATGATCATTTGGGATATGTTGTATGATACAACAATATAACTCCATGTAATCAATACTGAAATCTCCAAAAATAATTATACATTTTAAATTAAAAGACACAACATAACCTATCATACATATAAAGTGAGAGAGAGAGAGAGAGAGAGAGAGAGAGAGAGAGAGCGGAAAGGATAGATGGAGTGAGAGAGCACGATGAGAAAGGGGAATACTAGTCACTACCACGTTATTAATAGTTCCAAAGTTATTATCCATGAAAATTCTCTCGATGTTTAAATCTCACCTCTTTAATAGGATCACGATTGTCAAATATATCACGAAAGGTTTTTATCCAGTTTACCAGGGCTTTGTTAGGTTCATTTAGTTGGTGCACATAATTTAGAGGCGCTGCTTGCAATTCTATCAGAAATTATTCTAAGGTGAATTTGTTAAAACTTCTAAATTAAATTTAATACTGGTATGTTTGTTTTGGTGAATTGTCAGGCCATGTCATGTCCATGTGCAACGGTTAGATTCTGGTCTGTCAGTGATATATATGAGGAATCTTTCATTCTATAATGTTTTCTGAATGAGCTTTACGTAGTGCTATATTAGTGTGGATGATGTTTCAGTTACTCTGGTAGGTTTAGTGATCGCTTGGGATATGTTGTATGATACAACAATATAGCTCTATGTAGCATGTGATTGTCTGTAATCAATACTGAAATCTCCAAAAACAATTATATCTTTTAAATTAAAAGATAAAACATAACATATCACACTTGTAAAGTGAGTGAGAGAGAGATCAGAAAGCTTAGATGGAGTGAGAGAGCACGATGAGAAAGGGACGAATAGTCACACACATTTTACTAATTGTTCCAAAGTTATAAAATGTTATCTTGGATACCGGTAAACATTCATTCCGTATAATTAGAGATATGCTACAGATGTAAACCAATTTTAAACATACTTTTGAGTACCATTGTGAAATATAATTAATTTCTATGTACATATCAAATGCCACTGAGAATATATGACCTAATATGGGCAAACAATTATTCAGCGATCTATAGTCATAAATACGGTGTGCATTAATAAAGTATGACTTGACTGTTTCTGATTTGGATAAATATGAGTTACACTAAAATGACATTAGTGACTTCATATTTGTTAAAAAAAACTAAGATTCAAAGTAATATATAAGCTGTAATAATGTAATTTAAAAAAAAACGACACTAAAACAGGGTTATTATGTTATGTCATTGTACCTGGTTGTCTTGCATTCTTCAAACAAAGAAACACACAAAAAATTATTTACTGCATCGCTTTGACAATTCACATTTCAAAAGACAAAGCTTTAGAGTATTTCTTACGCACTCAATTTTGGAAATATCCTCTGAAATTTGACTGTTCATTTTGATGTGCAAGTGCACCGCTGTAGAGTAGTGGCTAGTGCACTCACATGTAGGTCAGAGAGTCCTTGGTTCCGTTACGCAATCGAGCGGAATTATTTCGGTCCGGCTGTCACCGGGTTTAACACAGCTAAAAATAAACAAATGGAACTTGGGTTTTTCTTAGGAAAAGAAAAAAGCACCTAAGACCGGTACTGGCATCCCTAACTCAAATACTGTAGTGCCCTTAGACATAGAAGACACAAACACTTCACTCTCCTACGGCAAGGAATTGGTTCGGGCAAAGATGTTTTTTTTTCAGTTTGAAAAAGATAAAATGTATGTGTGTGTGTGTAAGTGTGAGTAAGTGAAAAGAAGACATAACTATTTATTAACTGTTAAGACTTTTTGACCAAAGAGATTCATCTGAAATGTGTTACATTCCTAAAGCAAGTACGACGTGCGAGTAATGTTTAAAATATGTTTTCTTTCGGTATTATCTAGTTCAGAAGAAAGTTATTATTACACAACTCGGATTTGCTTACTTACAACAGATCAAAATCAGTGCATTATCAAAATGAATTAATATTAACTTAAACAGTTAACACAACGGCCAGTGGCAATTCATTCATTTCGTTACCATATATTAAAAGTATGTTATGTCTTAAGCGAACATAATGTTGAATAAAAGTTCAAAGTCAAATTCACAGTTTGTGTTGTCTGACAATTTAAATTTTGAGGTTTCGCAACACACACAAGTCGATGTAACAGGCATAAGTGACGAATCGTCATTATTTTTTGCATGGACTGTGTACGGCGCGCTGTGTCCTTTGATTGGCACGTTTGGTATCGTGACGAACATCAACATCATCTGTTTCCTCAAACAAGATTTTAAAGACCCTGTAAACATGAGTCTACTTGGTAAGACTTTTTACAAAGTTTAGGCTTGTAGCTCATGTGATTTATCATACTTCTGGGATCCGGAAACTCTAATAGTTCTCTAGGTCATCAAGACATATATATATATACATACATACAACATACATTCATACACACACGATTCTATGCTGCTTTAGAATAACTGGAAAGTGTCCGTCCATCTTACAATAGTTCCATCAGTGACCACAGTATAGTTTGACATAATGTATAAACTAGGAATAAAGTAGGAACAGCTTTATAACTTAACGATTACAAAGTTGTGACGTTTTGGCCATGAGCCTTAATCATACAAAAACATACTGGACAAAGAAATAGAGAGTGGAGATAGTATAGATTCAAATGAATGCCATTAAAAAAAATTAATAATGAATACATTTAGCAGCAACTTTAAGATGTGTCTTCTTCGACTTCTTGTGTGTCAGAAATGAGCATTGTAGGTGTTTGAGACTGTTTAAATGAAGACCTGTAATGTGTGGTCGATGGGTCGTAACTGGGGGTGGTGGATGGGGAAACCATGGATGGGAGATAGTGGTAAAATGGGAAACGTTTTTGTTGGGAAACGTTGAAAGGTGATCGTTTTCGTTCCCTCTTAGCCAGGAGAAGGTGAAATAGATGATTATAGTTAGGGTAGAGGGGTAGTAATGGGATGGTGAGAGGATGTTCTGAACTATGTGTAACAATTGAGAAGGGAGTGGTGTTTAATAGAGAGGGAGTATAATTTTTGAAGAGGAGGATGTTAGGTGTACCTGAATATAGAATTTAACCCGTGTAGTTCCAGCGTCCCTTAATCCTGAATGTATCGGTTCTCAAGCGCTAGGCGGCTTGTGTCATCTGTGTGACATTGTTTGATGGCTGTTACCAGAAAATCAGATTTTCTTCTGTGGTTGGGGCCATTGAAATGATTTGGGACTGCATGCTGGGTGATATCGTACAGATCTTTCTCCATGTGGTCCCCTAACCTGAGGCCAGTCTGACCAATATACTTTATCCTGCATCTTTTGTATACGATGACATATATCACATTACGGGACTCACACGTCAATCCCCCATGAAGAGTGAGGATAGTTTTAGAAAAGCTGATAGCTTTAGTTTCCCAGACTACCGGGCAGGTAACGCAGCGGGGACGGTTACATTTTCTGGTACAAACATATGTGAAGTTCCGCTTCAAGTGGCTGTGGACGAAGATGTCCTTAAGGTTTGGCTCACGTTTGTATGCCAACAGGGGATGATCAGAGAAAATGTCGCGAGTGTCGAGGTCGAGCTGAATTATTGACAGATGGTGATAAAGAAGTTTCTTAACCATATGACCATGGGGGTGGAAAGGCAGTACTAACTTAACTCTGTCCGATGGAATAATAGGCTTTTTTCTTAATGCTTCTTTGCGGCTCACTAGCTGGATATGGTAGAAGGCTTTACGAAAGACATTTTCTGGGTAGTGGCGATGACGGAAAAATTGTAATAACTTGTTGGACTGATCTATTAAGTCCAAATTATCCTGACATATGTGACGAAGACGGAGGAGTTGGGAGTATGGGATGCAGTTCTTACAGGCTTCACGATGGGAAGAGGTTAAAGTAACTAGGCGTGGCTGTCGGTGGGCTTGTAAAATACAGAGGTGACAAGCCTGTTTGTGCAAATAGAAATGTTAATGTCTAAAAAGTTGACAGACTTGTTAGAAATTTCATACGTGAATTTTATGTTATTATTAAGTGAATTGGCGAAATCAATTCTTTTAGCTTCTCTTATGGCACACTGTTGACTCCAATTCCATCGTAGCATGGCCTTGTAAGTAATATTATAGTTGTTAGTATTATTATTAGTATTATTATTCTTATTAATGAATATGATTATGAAAATATACTGGAAACAAAGTAGTAATATCGAATAGCGACAGAGAAAAGTGGGTAGTATAGGAAGACAAAGGTACAGAACGTTCATGACACTAGAACAAAACGCGGACAAAAGTAAACAGTGGACAATACTCAGTGACGCTGAAATATAGGTAATACAAAGGAAGTACACCAGAAAGTAGGATGGGCTAGTGATAACAAAGCGGTGACTGGACGTTGACTCGTGTAAACAAAATATAAAATGCGAATAGAAAAGGCAGACACAATGAAAAAGCCAGGACACAATGGTAGCGTTTATTAACGAGATGAGTTAAATAATATAACCGGTATATTTGCTTTCAAGATCACTATTTTCACTGTCTTAGTGAATGTAGTCATTTTCTTTGGTGATTCTCGTGTGAAAAATCTCGAAATGTTCTTATTGATCCCTGTACTGGTTTTCACCATATTCCTTTGCAGTGTCTGAAGGAAGGTCACACTGAATCCTATCGTCATTATGTGCAGTCATCTGTCAAAATGATTCTTGATAATATGAGCCATATTCCAATGTCACTTGTTTGTTCGCCGTACCAACCTGAATCAAGCATCATCATCATCATCATCACGTGCCGTGCCGACTAGCGTTGGCTATTATGCTTCTCAAGAGTATCCGATCCTTCATGCAGGCCATCAGTTCAGTTGGTGATCTCCTCTCACACCTTCACGTCAGACTGTCCAGTATCAATTCTCTTGGTCTTCCTCTTCTTCCTTCTATTTTTCCTGTTGTTATAATATTTTCAATGCCCCCTCTTCTCATTGCATGTCCTATGAAAGTACATCGTCTCTCTCTTGTCTTTTTGAAACGGTTTTTTGTCTCTCCAGCTCTTTTCATACATTCTTCATTAGTTATTTTTGCTGTCCAGGGGATTCGCAACATTCTTCTAATAAACCACATTTCTGCTGCTTCCAATGATTTTTGTGCAGACTTGCTTATTGTCCATGATTCACTTCCTTATAACAAGATAGGTTCAATATAGCATTTTAGGACTCGTTTTCTAACATTCATTGATAAAGATGTGTTAGCTAATATGTTTCTCATTCTCTGAAATGCAGTCTTTGCTTGGCCTATTCTGTTCCTAATTTCTGTTCTGCATTTCCATCTGAAGTTATTACTGCTCCAAGGTATTTGAATTTCTGCACCTGATTTAGAATAGTTCCGTTTAATTTAATACTGTATGCTGGTGGATTCTATTTCTTAGATATAACCATAGTCTCTCTCTTTTTGATGTTCAAAGTAAGGCTTTTCTGTTCACTTTCTTTGGCGACTTTATCCAAGAGATTTTGCAGGTTTTGTTGGTTCTCAGCTATCAGTACTGTGTCGTCAGCATACCGAAGGTTGTTAATATTGTATACTCCAATTTTTATACCTGGTTCTGTGATGATTGTTCTTAGAATATTCTCGCTATACAGAGAAAAAAGGTCTGGAGATAGTACACATCCTTGTCGCACCCCTTGTTTTATAGGTTGATATTTTCCAGTTCTATTTTCAGCTCGAACTGCTGCTTCTTGCTGCCAGTATAGATGTTTTACAATCCTCAGGTCTATGCAGTCTATATTGATTTCTTCAAGCATTTTAATAATTTCATTATGTTTCACCTTGTCAAATGCCTTGGTGTAATCAATGAAGCATAAGTAGAGATCTTTCTGTACTTCTAAAGCTCTTTCTGTTAGTGTTCGTAAAGCATAAATGGCATTGTGTGTTCCCTTTCCTTCAACAAATCCAAACTGTTTATCTGCTATTTCCATTTTTATCTTTTTCCTTGTTCTTCTCATAATGATTCTCAGAAGTAGCTTCGTTATGTGACATGAGAGGCTGATAGTCCGGTGTTCGTCACATTCCTTTGCACCTGGTTTCTTTGGTACTGCTATAAACGTGGATTTAATCAGGTCACTAGGAATATAACCACTGTTGTAAATGTCATTCAGTAACTTGGTTATTATTTGTATTCATGTCTCCTCTAGTGCCTCTATTTCTTCTATATCAGGCCCAGTCGCTTTTCCTTTCTTCATGTGTTTGATGGCATCTATGATTTCATCTTCAAGTATTGGTGGTCCCTCACAGTTTTCAGTATCTGGTGTTAATTCTGGTCTTTCTCCTCCATATAGCTCACCGATATACTCTGTCCACCTGTCCACAATGTCTTCTTTTCCTACTAACATTTTATCTGCTTTCGATTTCAGGCATCCTGTGGTATATTTTGTTTTCCTGCCTGTGATTTCATTAATTCGTTTGTGCATGTTTTTGCTGTCTTTAATATGAGAGTCCTCTATCTGTCTGCACTGCTCATTTAACCACACTTCTTTTGCTTCTCTGCATTTGCGTCTTACTTCTTTATTGATCTTGTTATATTTTTCCTCGTTATTTTTACTCCTCCTCCTCTTGTCCATCAGTCCTAAGATGTCGTCTGTCATCCATTTATTTTTAGGGGCTTCTTTTTTTTGGTGGTATTATCTCCTTAACAATTTGGTGGATAGAATCTCTTAACATTTCCAATTGTTCATCAATACTATTTATCTTCCTGTTGCATTGTGTCTATTTGTTATAATAACTTTGTATTGTTCTCCCAGTTCTTGGTCATTTTTAAGAAGTTCTGTATTCAGTTCGATGTTTCTCACTTTTCTGCCTGCTTTCTTTAGTTTTATTCTAACTTTTCCACAGAGTGGATCATGGTCACTATTGCAGTCAGCTCCTGGCATGGTTTTTGTTGTCAGTAATGCATTGCGGAATCGTTTGTTGATTAATATGTAGTCTATCTGGGTAAAAGTCTTTTTGTCTGAGCTGCACCACGTTGCCAGTCTTCGAGGATGTTGTTTAAACCAGGTGTTTCCTACAACCATGCTGTATATTCTTGCCCATTCAATTAATTTATAACCTCTGTCATTCCTCTCCTCCAGTCCATAGTCACCAACGATGTCTGAAGTTCTTCCTTTACCAACTTTGGCATTAAAATCTCCCATGACTATGGTAACTTCATGTGACTTTGTGTGTTTTAGTGCTGTCTCTATGTCATTATAAAATAGCTGTACATCTTCTTCAGAGCTTTCAGATGTTGGAGCGTACACTTGTATAATATTTATGTTTATTGGTTGTCCTTTCAGTTGGGCTAGCAGGACTCGGTCCGAGATGTTCAAATATCCTACAATTGTCCTTGCCGTTCGTTCATCAAATATAATTCCTACTCCTCGTTCATGTTTCTCACTTCCTGAATATATTATTGTATATTTATCTGAGTTTATCTTCCCTGCACCTGTCCATCTAACTCCACTCATTCCTAATATGTTGGTCTTCATCATTTCCATTTCAATCTTTAAATTTTCTAATTTTACAGCCTGGAATAAAGTTCTAACATTCCATGTTGCTATTTTGAACTTGTTAGTTTTGCCACCAGTAGCTTGATGACGATCTGGCCTCACCTGTGGCTCGTGAGCTGCCCTACCGGACGAGGCTGTTCCAGAGGAACATCCGTTAACGTCGTTCATGATAAATCTATTACTCTGAATAAGCATAATTGCTCTTGGGAGCTACAACAGTGGTTTCCCGTTGCCTTCTGTCGGTTTGTGTACGGACTCTCCGCTAGCCTTTGGACTCCCTGTCCTACCCGCAAGGCAGCGGGAGCGAGATGTTTTAAGGCGCCTCTGACCCGCCTGGTATTCCCTTCACTGAGCACCTGAGGCACTTTATATGAGTAGTAGAGCCACCTACTACCCCACCTCGCTCTCTGAGTCTACCGCCAGTTGGTCCGCGCCTGCTTATTTGGACAACTCCTTATTCACAGGGATCCTCCGTATCTGGGGGACTTTCACCATCCGCCACCTGTGACGCGCTGGGTTGGGGATGGTAGCCCCAGCTTTACCCAGATTGATGTCTTCAAGCATTTTAATAATTTCATTATGTTTCACCTTGTCAAATGCCTTGGTGTAATCAAGGAAACATAAGTAGAGATCTTTCTGTACTTCTAAAGCTCTTTCTGTTAGTGTTCGTAAAGCATAAATGGCATTGTGTGTTCCCTTTCCTTCAACAAATCCAAACTGTTCATCCGCTATTTCCATTTTTATCTTTTTCCCTTGTTCTTCTTAATTTTATCTTAGAGAAATTTAGATTCGATTAACGGACAAGCGTACGGTATATAGGTTCAAACTTTGTGAAAATATATTACTTAATAACATATTAACAACAAAACAGTAAAAGCACGTATTTATATAAATAATAGCAACCCAGGACGCATTTCGATTTTTTTTACCCGTATTATTTGTTTCGACTTACATAATATCAAGTTAGTACATACCATGTTATATTGTTTCTTTCTTCGAAATAGATGTGTTCTTAAAGCTTGGATTAAGTGCTTTGTGACGGTAACAAGACATTAAAAGATAATGGTTGAGAGCTTTTTTACATCTCAGAAATCACAAAATAAAGACAGTTCTGTCGTGTCTGGATATTTTTACAACCATTCATTTATCCATTTTATTAAACAATCGTTTAATGATTTACTCATTTCAGAATATTCAATATAATAGATCATAATAAAATATTTACAGGTGAACATTAAATTAAATAATAATTAACAATTTAAATTCATACACTAAATAGCCAAATTTTCTAGTAATAAGTAATTGTTATGTAATTCAGTTACTCCCAAATAACACAGCTTTATTTTGTCGAATTCAAATACGCTGTTGCATATTGTTTTAATATAACATGTTGAGAAGATTATAACAAAGACGACGACGACGAAGGCTCGTATATATTTCTGAGTAGTTGTTACACAAACGGTTGAGTAGCTATGTTCACTAAGCGACAATAGTGTTAAGCCCTCAAACATTGCTAAGACCTTTAGAAAAAAGTGAAGTACATAAGTAAAGAAGATGTTGCTTGATGAGTTATCATTCTTCATTTCTTTAGAAAACAAACGTGTGTTTCGAAAGCCATATGGTTTGATAAACAAATTGAAGATATGAGAAAAGTATAATCGAATACCTCTCATTTAACAACTGGACATAGAAGTATCCATTGTAAATAAAACATGCCTAATCGATAGTTTATTTGAGATATGGAAGTGGGTTTTTTTTTTTTTGAAAAAAATAATTTGTCAGTATATGGTTGATTTATAAAACTACTTTTCAGTTAATAAAGTACTCAAGAAACTGTAAAATCTTGATTTGCTTTGAGATAAACTATAAAAAAAAATTAAATGCAGTGTGTCGAAAGGCAATATACACTGTCGAAAAAAAGAAACGCATAGCTTATATAAGCTTCATTTTGTATATGTTATATACAAAGATCTTTTTTCCAGGGTATCTCAAACCAAATAAAAAATTGTCACCAAGATATCAGGTCCATGATTTAGCGTGAATTTGCTATTCTCGTGTATAGACAGAGCGCAGTAGTTCCTCTTGCTAATCATGCATTTTTTACAATAACTCACGTTGCGTTTATGGAAAAGTTGTGATTTTTGTAGTGAGCACAACTCACTTCCAGCGCAAATGAAACCCTAGAAAGGGATGAGATTACACAGACAAATTCAGCTAATTTTCAAGCAGACAATTATGGCGCGTCTTTCGCGAAAAAAATTACGAAATATTGCTATTTGTCGTCTGCAAGCAGGCGAAAGTCAAAGTCAGGTTGCTAGGCATTTAAACGTGCAGCAGAGTACAATCAGTCCACTTTGGTTCAGCTGACAACCGACACCGCAGTGGACGACCCAGGGTGACAACAGCAGAAGATGATCGCTTTATTCTTGTTCATCACCTCAGAAAGAGGTTTACAACTGCTTCCTCAAGTGCCCAGTCCTTGCTTGCAGGACGTCGTGTGTCTGTCAAACTGTCCGGAATAGACTGCATGAAGCTAGACTGGTGGCTTGAGGACCTCACCGAGGTCCAGTCTTAACGAGACGCCATCGCCAAAATCGATTTGTATGGGCCAAACTCTCTCTCTCTCTCTCTCTCTCTCTCTCTCTCTCTGAACCTTAAGTTTCCAGGGCACATGGGGCTTCCGCGAGGGTTTTCAACAAATGCCTGTCCTTTGCCTTCTTTCTGCTCTTGCCCAGGTGAGCCCTCTATTGCTCAATGTCTTTTCTGTTGTTCTTCTCCATGTCTCTTTCCTAGGAAAACAAAAGCACCGAAGACCGGGAATGGCATCCCTAACTCAAAACTGAAGTGGCCTAGAAGTGGAAGACCCAAACACTTCACAGACCTACGGCTAGCAAGTGCTTCGGGCATAGATTTTTGTTTTAGCTTGAAAAAGATAATAAAATGTGTGTATGTGTATGTTTACTTGAGTGAAAAGAAAACATAAATATTTCGTAATTGTTAAGATTTTTTACCAAAGAGATTCATCCAAAATTTGGGAAATACGTTACATTCGTAAAACACACATGCTTTTTTGTTTCAGTCTTAACTAGTTCAAAGGAAAGTTATTGTTACAAAAGTCCGTTTTGCTTACTCACATTAGGTCAAAATAAGTGCGTATTATCAGAATGATTTAAGATTAACTTTAATTTTCTTGTAAGAAAAACATGTCAATGGAATAGTAACAATGAATCTAATCACTAGGCAGTCAAGAAAACGGCCATTGGTAATTCATTGATTTCGTTAACCTATAGTAAAGGTCTCTTATGTCCTAAGCGAAAATAATGTTCAATAACAGTTCCGAGTCAAAATCACAGCTTGTGTTTTCTGACAATTTAAATTTTGAGGTTTCGCAACAAATGCAAGTCGATGTAACAGGCATAAGTGACGAGTTTTCATTCTTTTTTGCATGGGCTCTATACGGTGTGCTGTGTCCGATAGTTTGCATTTTTGGTATCGTGACAAACATCATCAATATCATCTGTTTCATCAAGCAAGATTGTAAAGACTCTGTGAACGTAACTCTGCTTGGTAAGAAAATTCTACAAACTATAATATGGTATCTGATGTGTCATAACATACGTCTAGGGCTAGAAAACCCCTATAGTCTCAACGTCAACAGAATATATATATACATATATATATATATATATATATATATATATATATATTTATATATGCTCTATTAGAATAACTAAACAAATGTCCGTCTATCTTACAACAGATCCAACATTGACACAGCATAGTTTGACAGTCTATATTTTTGCGATTCAGGGAGTACTGTAGTTATGTTTCGTTTCATATATGACTTGTTAATATCATTCTGCAGTTTTATGATGTTATTAACAAGAATCACTTCCGTTCTTTTTTTCCCCATTACTTCTAGATTTTCTTCCCGGAAAATGTTAGCGTTTATTAACGAGATGAGTTAAATAATATAAATGTCATATTTGTTTTAAAGATCACTATTTTCAGTGTCTTGGTGAATGCAGTCATTTTGTGTGGTGAGTCTCCTGTGAAAACACTGGAAATGTTCATGCTGATCCCTGTAATGATTTTCAACATATTCCTCTGCAGTCTCTTTCTGAAGGAGGGCTACAGTGACTACCATCATCATTATGTGCAATTGTCTGTCAAAAGGATGCTTGATACGGTGCGACACATTACCATGTTCCTTGTTTTTTTCACCGCACGCCTGACCAACCTGAATCAAGCATACGAGAATCTTTATGTTTCAAGCCAAGTATATCATGACCGCCCTTGTGGTCTTTTTAGTTCTATCTTTCCATCTATTATAGTTTTCACTATTGTGTTTGTCTATAGATATAATCAAAATATTCTAATTCTCTAGTTCGTGTGTTTTTACTGACCTCTTTCTTCAGTTTCAGTTTCTTCCATGTATGTCCATGAACTACGCTCTATTATTCTATGTATCAACATTTTAATTTCTTAATATATGTTTCTGTTTTGTTCATGTTATTATTTAATATCATTTGTGAATGTATGTCTATTATAATAACATTGAGTAATGAAGAATGTCATGATAAACGGGCCCCTATACCTCTATTACACTATAAAGCATTTGAATACTATTAGCTGCTGTATAATGTATTTCCAAGCTGGAATTGTTCGCATTGTCTTAAGGATTTCCTTCCAGAAATTCTCAGAATTCTATATTACAAACCGTATGTCAGATATAAATCACATATAAAACCGTATGCCAGACATAACTCACATATAAAACCGTATGTCAGACATAAGTCACATATAAAACGGTATGTCAGACATAAATCGCATATAAAACCATAATTCAGACATAAGTAACGTATAAAAACGTATGTCAGACATAAGTAACGTATAAAACCGTATGTCAGACATACGTAACGTATAAAACCTTGTGTCAGACATAAGCCACATATAAAACCGTATGTCAGACATAAGTAACTTATAAAACCGTATGTCAGACATACGTAACGTATAAAACCGTGTGTCAGACATAAGCCACATATAAAACCGTATGTCAGCCATAAGTAACTTATAAAACCGTATGTCAGACATAAGTACCATATAATACCGTATGTCAGACATAAGTACCATATAATACCGTATGTCAGACATAAGTAACATATAAAACCGTATGTCAGACATAAGAAACTTTTAAAACCGTATGTCAGACATAAGTAACTTTTAAAACCGTACGTCAGACATAAGTAACTTTTAACACCGTACTTCAGACATAAGTAACGTATAAAGCTGTATGTCAGACATAAGTAACGCATAAAATCGTATGTCAGACATAAGTAACGTATACAGCCGTATGTCAGACATAAGTAACGTATAAAACCGTATGTCATACATAAGTAACATATAAAACCGTATGTCAGACATAAGTAACATATAAAACCATATGTCAGACATAAGTCACATATAAAACCGTATGTCAGACATACGTAACGTATAAAACCGTATGTCAGATATAAGTAACATATACAACCCTATGTCAGACATAAGTAATGTATAAAACTGTATGTCAGACATAAGTCGCATATAAAACCATATTTCAGACATAAATAACGTATAAAACCGTATGTCAGACATAAGTAACGTATAAAACCGTATGTCAGACACAAGTAACGTATAAAACCGTATGTCAGACATAAGTAAAAGACTAACAGAACTCGAGATAGTAAGAATTTTTCTATCAAACGAATTTTATTTTCAAAGAATTGAGCAGGCAAGTCCATTTCACATTCTTCCCTTCATACTTCTATCTTAACTGCATGATAAGAATCTTATTTATTACAAGTAGTAATTAATACATAAACAGCGGGAAAAAACAAAGAATGT
>CM019702.1:57482023-57497437 GCA_009760885.1 Achatina immaculata
AAGAGAAAAACAGCACTTGACATGTTACAGAAGGATACTTAGAATATCATGGACACAAGGAAATTCAAATAAAGAGAGATGGGATTAATTGTCGCAGAAAACTGACTCGTTAACACAATAAAATTAGAAAGCCGAGATAATTCGACCACATCAAGAGACAAAACAGCTTGGAGAGGTTCATAGTAGAAGACATAATGCCAGGGAAAAGAGACATGGGAAGACTCGCTGCAGACAGACTCAGAACATCTCGGAAAGTCCGAATAAGTCATTCAGAAACGCCGGTCGATTTGCGCAAAAACACGTTGATTTCATGCAGTTTGGGAGGGAGACAACGTTCTGGAAGGGACACGTCACATGATGATGCTGTTGATGACGCTGATGGATGATCTCATGAAAGTAAGGGCGAGTGTTTGGTAGATGAAGCAGCACTAATGGGATCTTCAACACGGCTACGCTGTTGCACGCATGGCATATTTGTTGACATAGGTGATGAACGACTTGACTTTTCGCAGCAAAGCACACCATCAATTAGAATTTGAAAATTTAAAAGAACAATTACTTTGGCTACATAGAAGGAAGAAACATAATACTTCACAAGTGTTGAAAGTTATACTTTGGCCAGAAAGAGAACAAAATATAATTCTACGAACAGAAAATATTCAGCGCAAATGTACTTTGGTCAGATAGAAGAAACATAATTGTTCAAACGTATAGATGGAAACTATGAGATTATTTTATAGCAGTCGTGTTATGAAGGAAGAAAACACATTGCTAGTAGAAATATCCCAGCATTATTCTGTCATAACGTGTGGTATTTTATTATAACTATTACAATAATTAGTATGTAAAATAAGTCCTGGTGAGCTGAGTGGTTAGGCGCTCTGTGTACTAATCGGAGAGGATCGGGTTCAAGTCCCAGCAATGGGATTTTCTCTGGTGCACACTGAAAGACCCCGGCTTCCACCCGGCCTCATAAAACGGGTACGAAAGAAATCTGGGAAGGAAAATAGGGCCAAGCATGTTACTGACCACATGACACTTTCATGTGCGAAGGTCACGGAAATACGGGCCTACCTAATACCGTATCTCTGATATGCCTTAATTGCATGAGAATGGGGATATTACCTATTTTACCTGCCATTATGGAAGTGTATTTCCAGCACAATTGTTATATTATGTTCAGAATGCCTAATAAGTCGCATAGTCCTAAATATCACTGTAAACACACTGACTGTGGCATGTAGAAAGAATGGAAGAGAACAGACTAACGGAAATGATGTATGCGCAAGAGAGGAGGGAAACATGACCAAGGGGTAGACCAAGATATAGATGGAAAACAACATAGTAGAGGATATAAAAGAAATTGGTGTCACCAACTGGAGAGAGACGATTAGGAATAGACAAGAATTGAGGCGAACTTTATCTGCAGCACCGAGACTTAATGGCTCCGAAAGCTGAAGAAGAGGAAGACGAATAAGACGAATATTATTTGGACAGAGGTGAATTCGAATAAGACTATACAGAGGTTTGTTAAATTTATAAATACAGATGATAATTCTGGACGTCACAGCGATATTTTAAATATGGAAAGTGCAAATATAAAACTTTTAAGAATCATTCACGGGGTATTCGAATATATTGATAAGAGCGGTTGGGTAATGAATTAAGTTAGAAGCAAAATAAAAACAAGAGCAGATAACACAGAGGAGTTTCACTGTAGACGCAAGGAAGATGTAAGGAACAAGAATGTAAGCATTCAAGCTGAACAATGTGACCCAGAGAACCAACGCCAGCGTCCTCGTTCCCTCCGCTTCACATCTGACACTGAAGAACCTTGTCATAATCTTTAAATGACATGTGTCTAAAATGTTTGAGGTTGCTCCAGGTTAAAACTAACATATTATATTACATTGTTTTACTGTGCAAAAGACAGCAAAATTCTATATAACATACAAAAGACACCAACAGGTACTGTTGCATGCAAATAAAGACCAATCATTAGCAAAACTGGCACAATATTAACATCACGTAAAGACTAAAAGCAAATATGGGCCGAACACTTTCAAGAAATACATCATCGAAAACACCCAAAACAATTGATAGACCTTGAAACTGACTTACCAGTCCACAGATAAATGTCAATCTTGATGAAATTAGTATGCATGAAACTGAAACAGCCGTGAATCTATTGGCTAACAATAAAGCTGCAGGTGAAGATGAAATGACGTAAAATCTTTGAACATATATTAATTATCATTGTGGAGAATTTTAAGAATATATGGAATACCATCTGAGAGTGTCAGCATCATAAGAGACAGTTACAAGGGACATGTCTGTGCAGTCAACGCAGAAGAAGGAATGAGAGAATAGTTTCAGATTGAAACAGGCATGAAACAAGGTTGTATATTATCTGCCTTGCTTTCTGGAATTGCCCTAGACTTCATAATGAAAAAATGCGGCACAAGCAAAACCGGCATTGATTGGGTATATGGACCCAACTGGAAGTACTTGATTTTGCAGATGACAAAACTCTTATCAGTGACAATGTGAAGTCAATGCAAGTAAAGACAGATACCTTTTCTTCAATGGCTGGTAAAATACGAGTTGAAATTAACAAGAAAAAAACAAAAATAATGAAACTTCTCATTAACCAGGAAGGAAAAATATGTGTCGAAGGAACATCTGTTGAAGAATTAAATCAGTTTGCATATCTTGGTAGCTACATGGACCAGGATTGTGACACCAGAAAGGAAGTTAGAATTCGAATTCCAAAAGCAGCACTGACCTTCAAGAATCTTGAAAACATAAGGCAGTCAAAAGTTATAAACACAGAAACCAAGTTAAGATTATTCAATTCAAATGTAATATCCACCCTCATTTATGCATGTGAAAGCTGGAAAACAACTAAGAAACAGAGAAGAAATTAGACTATTTCGAAAACAAATGCCTAAGGAAAATAATCGGTATAGATTGGAACGAATTCAAGAATAACACAGAGATAAGACACAGGAGCAAGCAACAACATGTCTCAGGTAAAGAAGATGGACATACGTAGGTCATGTGATGAGAAGAAACAATATGAGAATCCCCAAACAAGCTATCAAGTGGAACACAACAGGCCGAAGAGAAATAGTGGTCGACCGCGTAAAACTCTAAAGAGGACATTGTTAAGAGAGTCCAGTTCAGTGGGCATAATATCCAGTGATGAGATTGAAAAATTCGCTGAAGACAGGAAATGTTGGCGAACTAACATGCGGGTCTAACGTGACGTTTAGCGGCACGTGAAGAATGTAAGATGGAAGGTGTGGTATGTATGTATGTATATATAATTGTGTTGTTAAGCAACTGTTACGTAAAATACGTAGCTGCAATACAGATATATGCCTGTCCACCAATAAGAAGCATAGTTTCAATGTACTGCTAGTAAAAGTACATTATTTTAAAATGTTGTGTAACCTTTTTTTCAAGCAGAACACCGTTTTAAATACTTCCCTGTATTTACTGCTCATGTGGTAGTAAATAAAAATATTCGCTGATGAGTTTACGGACTCTAAAACAAAGCTAAGCCCACCAAATATTACTCCTATCTTTAAGTATCTGCCACCAAAAGATAGCTCTGGCTCAAACACCACTGCAAGCATCACTATACATAAAGGGGCAAAACAAGCAATAAACAATGTGGAAATCATCACAACCATCTTTCCCACTTTCTTATTACGACTGGAAACTCAGTTAGCTTATTTTGGAGTTATAGTTTTCTTTCTCCAGTTCGTTGTTTTCTTTAGTTTAATTACTAGTGCCACAGTGCAGACAACGATAATAAAAATGCCATCACAGGAATGAGAAAATTATTTATGAGATAAGAAATACTTTCAACGTTTTCTCTATCACCGACAGAGATACGACCAAGTAAGGTTTTATTTCGTAAAGTAGAAAATGTCATCCCCAATCTACTGACAGCGTACAAAGGGGCTGTAGGAACTTGTAGAATAATATAGATACTGATGATAATGACGAACATCTTTTTGTCGAGGTAAAGCTTCTTATCTGAAAAAAATAATAATACAATCAACGTGAACTTTATATTTATATCATATTAAAGAAATCCATGCGCATTTTATAGCAATGTGAAAGCAATTCAGTTTGGAAATGCAATTAAATTAATAATTGTATTATATATAATTGCAATTGCTATTCATTTCTTGTTAGGATAGTTCCATTTTTGTGCATGAATGTTTTGATACATATTTAAAACATTTTTAGATTACGTTTCTAATTCGATTAATATCTTTCACTGTTCCCTTCTTGTAAATTCCATCGTTGTTTCTTGTAGAGAGATACACTTCTTATCAGTTTTATTTTGTTGACTGATGTACTCCTCATCAGCTGTTACTTGACTGATATACTTCTGATCAGTTTTATTGTGTTGACTGATACATTTATTATCAGTTTATTGCTGACTGATGCACTCGATGACAATAGGGTTAAAGTGCATTTGTCGTTGTGGATACTAACTTCATGTACATTTATTGAGCAGAACTGAAATTAGGCAGCATTTGTTCTGATAGGTTGAAATGTCCAGAAATAAATTAAACTAAAATTTATTTAGGATATGTATATTTTTTATCTCTGTTTTTGCTTCAATTCGCCAATTAAAACATTTTTCTTGTACCAGAAAAAAGAACTATATTCTAACCAAAACAATAAAAATAAAATAACGAAATTAAAATTAATAAACTTTTAAAAAGTGATCATATATATATATATATATATCTTTCACATATATTATTTTGTGTAAACTTCATTGCTGTCAAACCTCTAATGGCGCTAATATGCATAAACATCTTTCCAGTGTGATCAATGCAGTGATCCAACTGCTTATGCGACTGAAGGACATATGTGGCATTGTAAAGATGAAGTAACTGACTTCCATGGTGTCGAAAGGCAGGTCAGCCTCTGTCATCGATGGATTGTACATAATAGTCAATCCTACCATCGTCACAAAACAACCCAGATCAGAGACAGCGAGACCTAAAATTTGGTAAAAATACATGAATACTAGCTTTCTTTAGATTCATTGTCACCTTAAACAACTATATTACAAAATAAATGTGAGCAACTAAATATACTATCAAATTCATAGGTGAGGCTTTAGCATTACTATGAAAGTGTTGCTGATAGTTAAATGGAAAATGGAGGTATTTTATAACTGTGAGATGACACAGACTTAGGTAATATATCTTTATCTTCTTGTCTTTCTATCCCATTTAAAACCCATTAGTAATATACTTTTTTTTAATATATACTTTTTCTGAATATCAGCTCCAAATGACTTATATTTTTTAAATAAAAAGAACACAACTAAGTTTTCGTAGCATAAAGTGAGAGAACACAGTTCTGTACGATTAGACCTCGAAAATGGTGAGACATGTGAGAAAGACAAATCAGAAGAAAATTAACCGGGATTCGAACCAACGACTCCTGTAGGACACGCTACCGTCAGACCACGAGAGAGCAGCGGGGATTTTTTTTTTCTCACGTCTCACTAAAGTGTTTTGTCTACGATTTTTTCAAGGTCTAATCCTACTAAACTGTGTTCTCTTACTCTGCCGAAGTC
Organism: Achatina immaculata; assembly: GCA_009760885.1. Taxonomy (NCBI): domain Eukaryota; kingdom Metazoa; phylum Mollusca; class Gastropoda; order Stylommatophora; family Achatinidae; genus Lissachatina; species Lissachatina immaculata. Next base: position 57,487,641 of record CM019702.1, read on the forward strand.
AGTTATATCGCGCATCCATTGTACTTTCGTATCAGCTTTACTTTCTTTAAATAACCGTCAGAGTATGTTTACTCTATTATCGACAATATTATAATTAATTTATATTCATTTATATTGGATTATAACTGTATCGCATGTGTAAGAATGTGATGATAGCACATCGAGCATGTTTAAAATTGTACATATAACTGAATGTGTGTATTAAATATTGAAAATTTTAATTGTACATTCTTTGTTTTTTCCCGCTGTTTATGTATTAATTACTACTTGTACTAAATAAGATTGTTATCATGTAGTTAAGATAGAAGTATGAAGGGGAGAATGTGAAATGGACTTGCTTGCTCAATTCTTTGAAAATAAAATTCGTTTGATAGAAAAATTCTTACTATCTCGAGTTCTGTTAGTCTCTTACTTATGTCTGAAATACGGTTTTATACATTACTTATGTCTGACATACGGTTTTATAAGTTACTTATGTCTGATATACGGTTATATACGTTACTTATGTCTGACGTACGGTTTTATAAGTTACTTATGTCTGACATACGGTTTTATATGTTACTTATGTCTGACATACGGTTTTATACGTTACTTATGGGTGACATACGGTTTTATACGTTACTTATGTCTGACATACGGTTTTATAAGTTACTTATGTCTGACATACAGTTTTATAAGTGACTTATGTCTGACACACGGTTTTATACGTTACGTATGTCTGACGTACGGTTTTATACGTTACTTATGTCTGACATACGTTTTTATACTTTACTTATGTCTGAATTATGGTTTTATATATGACTTATGTCTGACATACGGTTTTATATGTGACTTATGTCTGGCATACGGTTTTATATGTGACTTATGTCTGACATACGGTTTTATATGTGACTTATGTGTGACATACGGTTTTATATGTGATTTATATCTGACATACGTTTTTGTAATATAGAATTCTGAGAATTTCTGGAAGGAAATCGTTAAGACAATTCGAAGAATTCCAGCTTGGAAATACATTATACAGCAGCTAATAGTATTCAAATGCTTTATAGTGTAATAGAGGTATAGCGACCCGTTTATCATGACATTCTTCATTACTCAATATTATTATAATAGACATACATTCACAAATGATATTAAATAATAACATGAACAAAACAGAAACATATATTAAGAAATAATTAAAATGTTGATACAGAATAATAGAGCGTAGTTCATGGACATACATGGAAGAAACTGAAACTGAAGAAAGAGATCAGGAAAAACACACGAACTAGAGAATTAGAATATTTTGATTATATCTATAGACAAACACAATAGCGAAAACTATAATAGATGGAAAGATAGAACTAAAAAGACCACAAGGGCGGTCATGATATACTTGGCTTGAAACATAAAGATTCTCGTATGCTTGATTCAGGTTGGTCAGGCTTACGGTGAAAAATACAAGGAACATGGTAATTTGTCGAACCATATCAAGCATCCTTTTGACAGACAATGCACATAATGATGATGGTAGTCACTGTAGCCCTCCTTCAGAAAGAGACTGCAGAGGAATATGGTGAAAGTCATTACAAGGATCAGCATGAACATTTCCAGTGTTTTCACAGGAGACTCCACGCACAAAATGACTGCATTCACCAAGAAATTGAAAATAGTGATCTTTAAAACAAATATGACATTTATATTATTTAACTCATCTCGTTAATAGACGTTACCATTTTCATTGAAGAAAATCTAGAAGTAATGGGAAAAAAAAGAACGGAAGTGATTCTTGTTAATGACATCACAAAACTGCAGAATGATATTAACAAGTCATATATGAAACGAAACATAACTACAGTACTAGTTGAATCGCAAAAATATAGACTGTCAAACTATGCTGTGTCACTGATGGATCTGTTGTAAGATAGACGGACATTTGTTTAGTTATTCTAATAGAGCATATAATCATATATATATATATATATATATATATATATATATATATATATATATATTCTGTTGACGCTGAGACTGTAGGGGTTTTCTAGCCCTAGACGTATGATATGACACATCAGATACCAGATTATAGTTTGTAGAATTTTCTTACCAAGCAGAGTTACGTTCACAGAGTCTTTACAATCTTGCTTAATGAAACAGATGATAATAATGATGTTTGTTACGATACCAAAAATGCAAACTATCGGACACAGCACACCGTATAGAGCCCATGCAAAAAAGAATGAAGATTCGTCACTTATGCCTGTTATATCGACTTGCATTTGTTGCGAAACCTCACAATTTAAATTGTCAGAAAACACAAGCTGTGATTTTGACTCGGAACTGTTGTTTAACATTATTTTCGCTTAGGACATAAGAGACCTTTACTACAGGTTAACAAAATCAATGAATTACCAATGTCCGTTTTCTTGACTGCCTAGTGATTAGATTCATTATTACTATTCCATTGACATCTTTTTCTTACAAGAACATTAAAGTTAATCTTAAATCATTCTGATAATACGCACTTATTTTGACCTAATGTGAGTAAGCAAAACGGACTTTTGTAACAATAACTTTCCTTTGAACTAGTTAAGACTGAAACAAAAAAGCATGTGTGTTTTACGAATGTAACGTATTTCCCAAATTTTGAATGAATCTCTTTGGTAAAAAATCTTAACAGTTAAGAAATATTTATGTTTTCTTTTCACTCAAGTAAACATACACATACACACATTTTATTATATTTTTCAAGCTAAAACAAAAATCTATGCCCGAAGCACTTGCTAGCCGTAGGGCTGTGAAGTGTTTGGGTCTTCCACTTCTAGGCCACTTCAGTTTTGAGTTAGGGATGTCATTCCCGGTATTCGGTGCTTTTGTTTTCCTATGAAAGAGACATGGAGAAGAACAACAGAAAAGATATTGAGCAATAGAGGGCTCACCTGGGCAAGAACAGAAAGAAGGCAAAGGACAGGCATTTGTTGAAAACCCTTGCGGAAGCCCCATGTGCCTGGAAACTTAAGGTTCAGAGAGAGAGAGAGAGAGAGAGTTTGGCCCAAACAAATCGATTTTGGCGATGGCGTCTCGTTAAGACTGGACCTCGGTGAGGTGGTCATGCCACCAGTCTAGCTTCATGCAGTCTATTCCGGACAGTTTGACAGACACACGAGGTCCTGCAATCAAGGACTGGACACTTGAGGAAGCAGTTGTAAACCTGTTTCTGAGGTGATGAACCAGAATAAAGCGATCACCAGCTGCTGTTGTCACCCTGGGTCGTCCACTGCGGTGTCGGTCGTCAACTGAACCAAAGTGTAGTGATGGTGCTCTTCTGCACGTTTAAATGCCTAGCAACCTGACTTTGACTTTCGCCTGCTTGCAGACGACAAACGGCAATATTTCGTAAATTTTTTCGCGATAGACGCGCCATAATTGTCTGCTTGAAAATTAGCTGAATTTGTTTGTGTAATCTCATCCCTTTCTAGGGTTTCATTTGCGTTGGAAGTGAGTTGTGCTCACTACAAAAACCACAACTTTTCCATAAACGCAACGTGAGTTATTGTAAAAAATGCATGATTAGCAAGGGGAACTACTGCGTTCTGACTATACACGAGAATAGCAAACTTCACGCTAAATCATGGACCTGGTATCTTGGTGACAATTTTTTATTTGGTTTGAGACACCCTGGAAAAAAGATCTTTGTATATAACATATACAAAATGAAGCTTATATAAGCTATGCGTTTTCGACAGTGTATATTGCCTTTCGACACACTGCATTTAATTTTTTTTATAGTTTATCTCAAAGCAAATCAAGATTTTACAGTTCTCTTGAGTACTTTATTAACTGAAAAGTAGTTTTATAAATCAACCATAACTGACAAATTATTTTTTTCCAAAAAAAACCCCCAATTCCATATCTCAAATAAACTATCGATTAGGCATGTTTTATTTACAATGGATACTTATATGTCCAGTTGTTAAATGAAAGGTATTCAATTATACTTTTCTCATATCTTCAATTTATTTATCAAACCACATAGCTTTCGAAACACACGTTTGTTTTCTAAAGAAATGAAGAATGATAACTCATCATGCAACATCTTGTTTACTTATGTACTTCACTTTTTTCTAAAGGTCTTAGCAATGTTTGAGGGTTAAACACTATTGTCGCTTACTGAACATGGCTACTCAACAGCTTGTGTAACAACTACGCAGAAATATATACGAGCCTTCGTCGTCGTCTTCTTTCTTGTAATCTTCTCAACATGTTATATTAAAACAATATGCAACAGTGTATTTGAATTCGACAAAATAAAGCTGTGTTATTTGGGAGTAACTGAATTACATCTCTCTGAACCTTAAGTGCCCAGGGCACATGGGGCTTCCGCAAGGGTTTTCCACAAATGCCTGTCTTTCGCCTTTTTTTCTGCTCTTCCCCAGGTGAGCCCTCTATTGCTCAACATCCTTTCTGTTGTTCTTCTCCATGTCTCTTTTGGTCTACCCTTACTTCTGCTCCCCTGTGGTGTCCATCTTAGTGCTATTTTTGGTAGTGAGTTGTCAGTCATTCGGAGCACATGTCCCAACCATCGCCAGCGTCTCTCCTCAATAATTGTTGTCAGTGGTTTCATCTGCATTTCTGCCAATAAGATGTTATTTCTTATGGTGTTTGGCCAAAATATTTTTTTAATTCTACGTAAACATTTAGTCTGGAAAGAATTCAACTTGTTTTCTATGGTTTTGGTGATTTTCCAGCATTCACTTCCATAGAGTAGTACACTTAGAACATTACTCTTAAATATCCTGATTTTCATATTTATGCTTAGTTTATTTGATTTCCATATATTCTGTAGCATTGCAAAAGCCTGGTTTGCTCTAGTAAGTCTGCTGTTGATGTCCTCTGTGCTGTCTCCATTTTCTACTACTCTGCTGCCAAGGTATACAAATTCGTTGACCTCCTCCACTAACTTGTTATCTACTCTGAGTACATTTCTGTTGTTCACATTTTGCTTCATTAACTTTGTCTTTCCTACGTTGATCTTTAGTCCTATGTTGTTTGCATTCTGGGTTAACTTGTTTATTTTATCTTGCATATCTTTGTGACTGCTTGATAATAGACAAATGTCGTCCGCAAAGTCAAGGTCCTCCAGCACTGTGTTAAGGGTCCATTGTAATCCTCTGCGTTTGTCTGATGTTGCCTCCTTCATTAACCAGTCTACTGCCAAGATAAATAATGTTGGTGATAGTACACATCCCTGTTTCACTCCTGTTTGTACCCTAAAGCTGCTGGAGGTATGTTCTCCACAGATAACTTTGCACTGAAAACCCTCGTATAGGGCTTTGATTACATTAACTATTTTATGGGGGAGGCCATGCCATCTTAGGATTTTCCACAGTGCATCTCTGTTGACACTGTCAAAGGCTTTCTCAAAATCTATGAATAATGCATATGTTGTGCTATGCCATTCATTTGCCTGTTCTAATATTTGTCTAAGTACAATATATGGTCTATGCATGATCTTCCTTTCCTAAATCCTGCCTGCTCTTTCCGAAGTTTTTCCTCAAGTGTTGGTACAATTCTGTTGATGATTATTCTGCAAAATACTTTACTAGTGAGTGGCAGTAGGGTAATGCCTCTCCAGTTCCCGCAATCTCTGAGGTCACCCTTCTTTGGTAGTTTTACTATAAGACCAGTTTTCCACTCCTCTGGGGCTTTTTCTAAATCCCAAATTTGTTGTAATATCCGGCAAAGTTGTTTTGGTGTTTCTGTTTCTTCTGCTTTCAACATCTCAGCAGTCACTTCATCTTCACCTGGTGCCCTGTCTGATTTTAGCATCTTTATCGCCTCAACTGAATTACATAGCAATTACTTATTACTAGAAAATGTGGGTATTTAGTGTATGAATTTAAATTGTTAATTATTATTTAATTTAATGTTCACCTGTAAATATTTTATTATGATCTATTATGTTGAATATTCTGAAATGAGTAAATCATTAAACGATTGTTTAGTAAAATGGATTAATGAATGGTTGTAAAAATATCCAGACACGACAGAACTGTCTTTATTTTGTGATTTCTGAGATGTAAAAAAGCTCTGAGCCATTATCTTTTAATTTCTTGTTACCGTCACAAAGCACTTAATCCAAGCTTTAAGAACACATCTATTTCTAAGAAAGAAACAATATAACATGGCATGTACTAACTTGGTATTATGTAAGTCGAAACAAATAATATGGGTAAAAAAATATCGAAATGCGACCTGAGTTGCTATTATTTATATAAATACGTGCTTTTACTGTTTTGTTGTTAATATTTTATTAAGTAACATATTTTCACAACGTTTGAACCTATATACCGTACGCTTGTCCGTTAATCGAATCTAAATTTCTCTAAGATACAATTAAGAAGAACAAGGGAAAAAGATAAAAATAGAAATAGCGGATGAACAGTTTGGATTTGTTGAAGGAAAGGAAACACACAATGCCATTTATGCTTTACGAACACTAACAGAAAGAGTTTTAGAAGTACAGAAAGATCTCTACTTATGTTTCCTTGATTACATCAAGGCATTTGACAAGGTGAAACATAATGAAATTATAAAAATGCTTGAAGACATCAATCTGGGTAAAGCTGGGGCTACCATCCCCAACCCAGCGCGTCACAGGTGGCGGATGGTGAAAGTCCTCCAGATATGGAGGATCCCTGTGAATAAGGAGTTGTCCAAATAAGCAGGCGCGGACCAACTGGCGGTAGACTCAGAGAGCGAGGTGGGGTAGTAGGTGGCTCTACTACTCATATAAAGTGCCTCAGGTGCTCAGTGAAGGGAATACCAGGCGGGTCAGAGGCGCCTTAAAATATCTCGCTCCCGCTGCCTTGCGGGTAGGACAGGGAGTCCAAAGGCTAGCGGAGAGTCCGTACACAAACCGACAGAAGGCAACGGGAAACCACTGTTGTAGTTCCCAAGAATAGTTATGCTTGAACAGAATAATCGATTGTTCATGAACGACGTTAATGGATGTTCCTCTGGAACAGCCTCGTCCGGTAGGGCAGCTCACGAGCCACAGGTGAGGCCAGATCGTCATCAAGTTACTGGTGGAAAAACTAACAAGTTCAAAATAGCAACATGGAATGTTAGAACTTTATTCCAGGCTGGAAAATTTGAAAATTTAAAGATGGAAATGGAAAGGATGAAGATCAACATATTAGGAATGAGTGACGTTAGATGGACAGGTGCAGGGAAGATAAACTCTGATAAATATACAATAATATATTCAGGAAGTGAGAAACATGAACGAGGAGTAGGAATTATATTTGATGAACGAACGGCAAGGACAATTGTAGGATATTTGAACATCTCGGACCGAGTCCTGCTAGCCCAACTGAAAGGACAACCAATAAACATAAATATTATACAAGTGTACGCTCCAACATCTGAAAGCTCTGAAGAAGATGTACATCTATTTTATAATGACATAGAGACAGCCCTAAAACACACAAAGTCACATGAAGTTACCATAGTCATGGGAGATTTTAATGCCAAAGTTGGTAAAGGAAGAACTTCAGACATCGTTGGTGACTATGGACTGGGGGAGAGGAATGACAGAGGTGATAAATTAATTGAATGGGCAAGAATACACAGCATGGTTGTAGGAAACACCTGGTTTAAACAACATCCTCGAAGACTGGCAACGTGGTGCAGCTCAGACAAAAAGACATTTAACCAGATAGACTACATATTAATCAACAAACGATTCCGCAATGCATTACTGACAACAAAAACCATGCCATGAGCTGACTGCAATAGTGACCATGATCCACTCTGTGGAAAAGTTAGAATAAAACTAAAGAAAGCAAGCAGAAAAGTGAGAAACATCAAACTGAATACAGAACTTCTTAAAAATGACCAAGAACTGCGAGAACAATACAAAGTTATTATAACAAATAGATACAATGCAATAGGGAAGATAAATAGTATAGATGAACAACGGGAAATGTTAAGAGATTCTATCCACCAAATTGTTAAGGAGACAGACGACATCTTAGGACTGATGGACAAGAAGAGGAGGAGTAAAAATAACGAGGAAAAATATAACAAGATCAATAAAGTAAGACGCAAATGCAGAGAAGCAAAAGAGGTGTGGTTAAATGAGCAGTGCAGACAGATAGAGGACTCTCATATTAAAGACAGCAAAAACATGCACAAACGTATTAATGAACTCACAGGCAGGAAATCAAAATATACCACAGGATGTCTGAAATCGAAAGAAGGTAAAATGTTAATGGGAAAAGAAAACATTGTGGACAGGTGGGCAGAGTATATCGGTGAGCTATATAGAGGAGAATGACCAGAATTAACACCAGATACTGAAAACTGTGAGGGACCATCAATACTTGAAGATGAAATCATAGATGCCATCAAACACATGAAGAAAGGAAAAGCGGCTGGGCCTGATAATATAACAATAGAAGAAATAGAGGCACTAGAGGAGACAAGAATAAAAATAATAACCAAGTTACTGAATGACAATTACAACAGTGGTTATATTCCTAGTGATCTGATTAAATCTACGTTTATAGCACTACCAAAGAAACCAGGTGCAAAGGAATGTGACGACCACCGGACTATCAGCCTCTCATGTCACATAACGAAGCTACTTTTGAGAATAATTATGAGAAGAACAAGGAAAAATATAAAAATGGAAATAGCAGATGAACAGTTTGGATTTGTTGAAGGAAAGGGAACACACAATGCCATTTATGCTTTACGAACACTAACAGAAAGAGCTTTAGAAGTACAGAAAGATCTCTACTTATGCTTCATTGATTACACCAAGGCATTTGACAAGGTGAAACATAATGAAATTATTAAAATGCTTGAAGACATCAATATAGACGGCAAGACCTGAGGATTGTAAAACATCTATACTGGCAGCAAGAAGCAGCAGTTCGAGTTGAAAATAGAATTGGAAAATATCAACCTATAAAACAAGGGGTGCGACAAGGATGTGTACTATCTCCAGACCTTTTTTCTCTGTATAGCGAGAATATTCTAAGAACAATCATCACAGAACCAGGCATAAAAATTGGAGGATACAATATTAACAACCTTCGGTATGCTGACGACACAGTACTGATAGCTGAGAACCAACAAGACCTGCAAAATCTCTTGGATAAAGTCGCCAAAGAAAGTGAACAGAAAGGCCTTACTGTGAACATCAAAAAGACAGAGACTATGGTTATATCTAAGAAATAGAATCCACCAGCATGCAGTATTAAATTAAACGGAACTATTCTAAATCAAGTGCAGAAATTCAAATACCTTGGAGCAGTAATAACTTCAGACGGGAAATGCAGAACAGAAATTAGGAACAGAATAGGCCAAGCAAAGACTGCATTTCAGAGAATGAGAAACATATTAGCTAACACATCTTTATCAATGAATGTTAGAAAACGAGTTATAAATTGCTATATTGAACCTATCTTGTTATCAGGAAGTGAATCATGGACAATAGGCAGATCTGCACAAAAATCATTGGAAGCAGCAGAAATGTGGTTTATTAGAAGAATGTTGCGAATCCCCTGGACAGAAAAAATAACTAATGAAGAATGTATGAAAAGAGCTGGAGAGACAAAAAAACCGTTTCAAAAAGATAAGAGAGAGACAATGTACTTTCATATGAGAAGAGGGGGCATTGAAAATATTATAACAACAGGAAAAATAGAAGGAAGAAGATCAAGAGGAAGACCAAGAGAATGATACTGGACAGTCTGACGTGATGGTGTGAGAGAGATCACCAACTGAACTGATGGCCTGCA
>CM019702.1:57497537-57511415 GCA_009760885.1 Achatina immaculata
TATTCTCTTCTTCCTGGTAGGTACGTTATTACATCTCAGTCTTTTCTACCATCTAGTACTGATGGTAATTGAGTGTCCCTGATTTCAATATTCGATGTTGTACCAGCTCCTATGAAGTATTTTGGTGGGATCTCAACTCTTTTCTATTATTTGCTTTATTTTTTGCCATGTCTACAATGGCTACTTGTTCTTGCAGCAATCTATTGTGCCGCCAGATGTAGCGTCCTTGACCTAATGATACTCTACATGCTGGCAGCACATGTTCCAATGTTTGCCTTTAGTTGCAGAAAGGCACTTTGTGTCTTCTGATACACCCCATTTGTATAGGTTGGAGCCTGTAGGCAGAAGGTCATAAGTAGCTCTGGTGATGAAGCTAAGTCTCAATGGTGCCATTTTCCAGATGTCATTCCATGTTAGTGATCTCTGCAGGACTTCCTCCCATGTTGTCCATTGACATTGCTGTGCCTGTTGGAATGCCTTCTGGACCTGCTTGTCATCCTCTGAATTCCTTACCTCTCTGATGATCATATCCCTTCTTTCCTTACAGGAGGCCTTTGACCACTATTTGATTTCACCATGACCAAATCCCCCTTCTGCTGGTCTGTGTGTATCTTATTACTTCTTTAAGCTCCTGTGTTTCCCTGGCTGCGGTCACTTCCTCACTTACTTTCCATTTTTGTCCATTTTTACATATCAACTTTACACTGTATTACATTACAAACCCTCTACCCAACCGCATTCATCGATTCTACAAACCTTTTTCTCGCCTTGACTACCATTATATCCCTCTGTATCCAGACCTCAAGTCCTCGTTTAAATATTCACTATACTTTACCACGCGCACTCTTGAACACACCTTCTTACTAGTCACAGAGAAGTGCTCTCTTTTTTCCTATTCGTATTTATTCTGTAACATTCATGTCACCAATTTATGATCTATCTTTGTTCCCTATTTTTTGTTTTGTATGTTTTTGTGTGATTAAGGCGTAAACTGAAATGTTACAGATGTGTGCTCATTAACAAATAAAGCAGTACCTACTTTTATTTTAAACAGTTTTAACATTTTATTATCACAGCTTTACTACAGTTTATAACAGGAATTTTTTAAAAAGTCTATGTAACATATCTTCAGAATGTAGAAGAAGAAGAAAAGGAAGAAGAAGAAGAAGATATAAAATATTGATCATAAGGAGAAAGTAGATGTGATTCGTCTCATGGAGTCTGGTGAGTGTTGGTCGGATGTGTGAAAGCAATGAGCTTAACATATGAACAATGTTGATAAGAATAAAGCACACCCGCAAGCACGTACGCAGGCACACACATACACATAGATTAAATATTTTTCTTCTTCCTCTTCTTCTTCGGTTTTTCGAGCTATTAAGTTTCATTGTTCCATATAAAGTTCGCATGCATTCCTATCTATTCCTAATCTTCTTTCTCCAGTTTTTGGCACAAATTTCCTTTATATCCTCTTCTATGTTGTCTTCCATCTCTGTGGCAGAAAACCCATCGTAAACAACGAAAGTTTGACAGGAACTATTAGCCAACATACTCTTCAATTGATGACGTGGCATCCAGCTGAGCATATGTGGAGGTGTCCCGAATGGATAAAGCCGGAGTATGATTTTTGAACTCCAACTGGAGAGAGAAGATTAGCAAAACGAGGAATGGAGGCGAATCTGCAGGAATGAGTCTTAATGGCTTGTAAAGCTGAAGAAGAACCGCTTCAGTGTCCTACAAGACGAAGCAGAAATGTCCATATTAGAGTTCAATAAAACACTACAGGAAACAGCAAAAGAGGTGCTGGGATATCGGAAAAGGAGAAAAGAGGAATGGATAAGCGAGACCACATGGGAAAAGATAGAGCAAAGAAAAGAAATCAAGGGAAAATTACTGAACACCAAATCACAACGGCTTAAAGAACGAGTTTTAAGTAATTATGCACAAAAAGACAAAGAAGTGAAGGAATCATGCCGTCAAGATAAACGTCAATATTATGACAATTTAGCAGAAACAGCAGAGAAAGCAGCATATACAAATGACATGAAAACCATATATAAAATCACAAAGCAGATGACAGGTAACTTCAACACAAGATGTGAAAGTGCAGTAAGAACACAAAATGGACAACTGGTCAGTGGAGAAAGAGAAAAAATTGAAAGATGGAGGGAACACTTTAACACCCTACTAAACAGAACACAAGCAGCACAAACAATAGACATACCTGAAGCAAAAACGGAACTAAACATCAATACAGGACCAATAACAATAAATGAAGTAAAGGAGGCGATAAAGAAGCTAAAATCAGACAGGCACCAGGTGAAGATGAAGTGACTGCTGAGATGTTGAAAGGAGAAGAAACAGAAACACCAAAACAACTTTGCCGGATATTACAACAAATTTGGGATTTAGAAAAAGCCCCAGATGAGTGGAAAACTGGGCTTATAGTAAAACTACCAAAGAAGGGTGACCTCAGAGATTGCGGGAACTGGAGAGGCATTACCCTACTGCCACTCACCAGTAAAGTATTTTGCAGAATAATCATCAACAGAATTGTACCAACACTTGAGGAAAAACTTCGGAAAGAGCAGGCAGGATTTAGGAAAGGAAGATCATGCATAGACCACATATTTGTACTTAGACAAATATTAGAACAGGCAAATGAGTGGCATATACAACATATGCATTATTCATAGATTTTGAGAAAGCCTTTGACAGTGTCAACAGAGATGCACTGTGGAAAATCCTAAGATGGCATGGCCTCCCCCATAAATAGTTAATAATCAAAGCCCTATAGAGGGTTTTCAGTGCAAAGTGATCTATCTGTGGAGAACATACCTCCAGCAGCTTTAGGGTACAAACAGGAGTGAAACAGGGATGTGTACTATCACCAACATTATTTATCTTGGCAGTAGACTGGTTAATGAAGGAGGCAACATCAGACAAACGCAGAGGATTACAATGGACCCTTGACACAGTGCTGGAGGACCTTGACTTTGCGACGACATTTGTCTATTATCAAGCAGTCACAAAGATATGCAAGATAAAATAAACAAGCTAACTCAGAATGCAAACAACATAGGACTAAAGATCAACGTAGGAAAGACAAAGTTAATGAAGCAAAATGTGAACAACAGAAATGTACTCAGAGTAGATAACAAGTTAGTGGAGGAGGTCAACGAATTTGTATACCTTGGCAGCAGAGTAGTAGAAAATGGAGACAGCACAGAGGACATCAACAGCAGACTTACTAGAGCAAACCAGGCTTTTGCAATGCTACAGAATATATGGAAATAAAAAAAACTAAGCATAAGTATGAAAATCAGGATATTTAAGAGTAATGTTCTAAGTGTACTACTCTATGGAAGTGAATGCTGGAAAATCACCAAAACCATAGAAAACAAGTTGAATTCTTTCCAGACTAAATGTTTACGAAGAATTAGAAAAATATTTTGGCCAAACACCATAAGAAATAACATCTTATTAGCAGAAATGCAGATGAAACCACTGACAACAATTATTGAGGAAAGACGCTGGCGATGGTTGGGACATGTGCTCCGAATGACTGACAACTCACTACCAAAAATAGCATTAAGATGGACACCACAGGGGAACAGAAGTAAGGGTAGACAAAAAGAGACATGGAGAAGAACAACAGAAAGGATGTTGAGCAATAGAGGGCTCACCTGGGCAAGAGCAGAAAAAAAGGCGAAGGACAGGCATTTGTGGAAAACCCTTGCGGAAGCCCCATGTGCCCTGGGCACTTACGGTTCAGAGAGAGAGAGAGAGAAAGTTGAAGAAGAAGAAGAAGAAGAAGGAGGAGGAGGAGGAAAAAATAAGGAAGAAGAATATGATAGTTAAACTGATTTTCTCTCACTTCTATTGGCAGTCGTTGATTCATAGCTGACACGTCAGTGTCAGACTGACGAATCAAAGTCGAGCAAGAACATGTCCCACTTTTCCTTTGGAATCTCAATTAACAGGCCTAGCCTGGCTAACGGGATAAAGTCTGCCGTAGTTCTCATGCCTGGGGAGGGATCTGCTAAAGAAGTATTGCAGCACCCCTATTCAGGGACTAAAACAAATAGTCACCATAACCTGTAAAGACGTGAGTGGTACACGTGCAGCCCGGCGTGTCGGGGCAGCTGACTGGGGGACTAACATCTGCATCATGAAAGTTGGTTAGTTACACTCCGTTACATCTCCGTTCTGTTACAACAGCGTTACACTGATATGCTCTATGTAACTTCAATAACCCAGGATCAGTAAAGCGCTACATTCATACACAAACTTGAGCTATAATCAAAACTTCAACGTCTGTCAACTCCACAGTTACGACATAACATAGATCACATAATTCAAGCAGTTACAAGAGAACAGGTTTATTGGTGAAACCCCATTTGTTGGTTCATGTTGCCAATGGAAGTGGAATGGAAAGGCTGATGAAAATCACAACAACATGAAATAAGTGTCCAGGCGACTGGCGTCGTCATTGGACGATCTTTCTCACAGCAAAACAAAATATTAAAGGATCTTTCTAATTTCTTACAACAGAAAACACAACATACTTTCTCAATCTGAATTCATCGCTTGGTCCAGACAGAGAATCTACTCAACTCTACACAAAAATTAGAAAAACTGTCCTAAAAAGGACAAATGAACCAACTCTAACAAATTCCCTACAAAGGGACAGATTACAACCTAAACTCTACAATTCCACCATTCACCGAAGCGTGTGTCTATTGAGTCACATACTGGTTGTGGGTAACGTGCGCTCAACCAGTTCGTTTGGGGAAAAGTCCACTTCTCCTCTCTTCTCCCAGTTCGATCATCCGCTTAATGTGATTGTTGTCATTCAATTCGATGTTGTCCTTCAAACTCTCCCTATCGAAGGTGGCTCTTGGAATCTCCCACTTGTCTATTCTTACATTTCCCTGAGTTGACAGTTCAGCTGAAACGTTAGTAGGCTCTAGAGATGACGTTTGTGCCGACTTAAAATTATCCAGCACTACTATTCCATAAAGTTCCAGCTTTTATAAAGCGTGAAACAACTTCTTTTACAGTCACATGGTGCCTAGATGTACCTCCATATAAAATATTGTCTGGTTCCGAAATATTTAATATTGACGATGAAGTGCTCTCTCTTGAATTTACTATAGTCTTTTTTTGTTCTTTGAAATGATCGTTAAAGTGCTTTTCCTTCACTCACTTCTGTTGTAGGCTGTGGCCGCGACTTCATCTTTCTCCGTTGTCACTTTTTAATTTATGACTGCACGTCGTCTTTTTGTTCACTTTACAAGTTTAGAATATCACTACACGTGATACTACATGATTCACCACAAAACTGAAATCTTAGCACACTAGCAATTATAACGGTCAGATGGTTCGTTTCCGAATAAAATTATAGTTCGCCTTTAATATTCACCAAATTGAATTCACAAGAATCAAACTTAGGTATCGCCGAAAGCATTTTACACAAAGTTCCAAATCTTACGCATATCTCACTCAATGCTAATAATCACTTTCTAACTTGAAATACATCTTCTGTCTGTCCTAAGTTACTGCTGGTTCTAAACTGCTTCTCTAGCACCTGAATATCTATTGGTTCTACTTGTCCATATGATCCACCTGTCATTGTACTTATATCTATCATTCTATTCTTTTCTTTCTCTTTCCTTCCTGCAAAACCGCTTGCCTGGTTTATGTACCGTAAGTCAGATCCGAAGTTCACTCAGTATGTAGCCTACCAGCTGACCGATAGAGTGATCTAGAAGTGTGTCCTACTGGACAACAGTCAAGACAACACAATCAAAACAAGTCATAAGACATACGCATCTCCTTGATTCAGTCAAGACAACACAGTCCAAACAACTTACGAGACAGACGCGTCTCCTACCGAGATGATTATACAACAAATAAAACACACATGCCTGGCATCCTGCGACAGTTAGGTCTCTCTCAGCCTGATATTATACGACAAATAAGTCTCACTCTCTCTCTCTCTCTCTCTCTCTCTCTCTTTAATGCTAGTTGCTCAGTGTCAAATACAAAGAGGCTTTGCTCACTCCAAAAGCGAGCAGTAAAGCTTATTGGTGACAAAGATCAAGCACAAACAACTAACCAGCACAAACGTATCAAAATAATGCCTCTTAAGAACAGGTTCCCCTTCAACAAAGCCAAGTTAGTACATCAAATTCTTTCACGGCATGCCCCGCCTTATCTATGGAACCTGTTTAAATTTAGCCCAAACTTCAGCCAACGCTTGAACAACATATTATTTGCTCTGGACTATTCCATTATCGCAGCGCAGTTCCTACAGAACATTACTAAAGAGCAAAAGCTACAACGAAGACCCAGCGGTAGCTCAGCTACAATAGTTACAAAATTATCTGCTAATGCATCCCAATGTATATCCAACAATGACTGTGGGGAATGAATGAATGAATGAATGAATAATCTTTATTTTTCAAGAGTAAAGAATTGGGCACGCAGGCCCGTCTTACATTCTGCCCTTCATCACTCCATCGTTCATTCTTCCCACACACTTGAGTTAGTACAAAAATACAAATTAAATTAGTAAAAACATATCAAAAGAGTGTAAGATTTAACTACTACATTCAAGGTAAAAGAGAAGAAGTAATTAACCTAATAAAATAGCACTCACGCACACATACACCCGCAGACATATACATAAATAAAAATACATTGTAAATACAGATCTTCTAACATATTTTTTTAACAAACATTAAAATAATTTCTAACAATATCTAACAAGTTGCTTTTCTAACTATGTCACTGAAGTACTTGATGGTTTATGAGCCATGTTGAGAGAGTGCTGTCTATTTTATGGAGGCATATAATTACATGCAAGTAAATAATGAAACAGGTTTGAGTTAAAGGATGAAGTATTACCAATGGATTTTAAATTGTAGGGGAGGGTGTTCCAGAGCTGTACTGCAGAGTATGCAAGGCTTTTCTTGTACATATCAATTCTGGGTTTAGGAAGAAGACAGTTTTTTAAACGCTGGCTATGTTTAGTGTTATACGCAAACAGTGACCACAAGTAAGGCGGAGCATTGTGCGACAGAATTCTGTGAACAAACTTAACTTTGTTAAAAATGATTCTATTTTTGAGGGGTAGAATTTTGAGTTGTTTGTGTTGATCTACAGTCTGTACTGGGTGTTTATCACAAATAAGATTTAATGCTCGCTTGTGAAGTGAGTGGAGCCTTTTTGTGTTTGAGACTGAGCATCCATCCCAGATTGTGGAACAGTAATCTAAGTGTGTTTGTATGTGTGATATGTAGTATATTTTTCTTGTGTTTTTGTCGATAAAGTGTTTAATCTTGGCTAATTGGTAAACTTTCTGTGCAATCAAATTTGTTAGGTTATGTACGTGAGAATTCCAAGTTAAATGCTGATCAATGATGAGTCCTAGGGTTTTATGTTCATGAACATTTTCTATTGACTTAGTCCCAGCACAAAGCTGTAGTGAAGTTTTAGTTGCATTTTGCAGTTTCTGTCTTGTAGTGATGAGCATGGATTTTGTTTTGTTGGTGTTTATCAACATACCATTTTTATTACTCCATTAATCAGACTGTTTATATCATTTTGGAGCGTTGTCTGTAGGTTATTGATGTCATATTCACTATTGTAAACAGTACAGTCGTCAGCGAAAAGATCACATGAAGAGTGCTTTAAATGTAGTGGTAGGTCGTTAATATAGATAGCAAAGAGAAGAGGACCAAGAATGGAGCCTTGAGGAATACCGGTATCAACCACAGACGAGCCAGATATTTTGTTTCTAAAGCAAACTACTTGTTTTCTACCTGAGAGAAAAGATGTAATACATTTTGTTAGGTCAGGATGTAATCTATAGCCTTCCAGCTTTTTTGCAAGAATTTCATGATCAATCATATCGAAGGCTTTCTTAAAATCAACAAAGACAGCACCACACAATTTGTCATCATTTATATTAGACAGCCAGCTTTCTGTCATTTTAGTTAATGCTGTGTGGCAGGAGTAATTTGGTCTAAAACCTGACTGACTGTCTATTAGTAGACTGTTTTCTTGCATGTGGAGCAGAGTTAACTTTTGTATATGTTTTTCAAGAGGTTTAGATAGTGATGACAGAATGGATACCAAAGCCAGGGCAATGTTTGAGTCCGAATCATTCTATCTTACTGCCAGTCTCGTCACTTTCGTTTTTAAACGAAATTATGTATGTTCTCAATGCTTGTTTCGCCTACACCACAGCCAGCATGAGACCTTTTCTGCTGTTTCTGAAAGGCTTTTCAAAGTCCTTGCTCTTGCTTGTCCTTTATGCCCAGTTCCTTACATAGATCGTATGCTGATGTTGCTACGAATCCTCTTGCTCCCACTTCTACAGCTATCACTTTTGCCCTGATTCCTGCCACCTCCCTCAGTTTCTTGACCAGATCATTGTATTTCTCACATTTGAATAGATGCTTCTCCTCTATTCTTGTTTCATGCGGAACTGTAAGCTTGATCATTATTATTTCCTGTTTTTCTATGGAGTACACTACAATGTCCGGTCGCATTCCTGTGTTCTTGGTGGTTGTCGGATATTCTCTTCTTCCTGGTAGGTACGTTATTACATCTCAGTTTTCTACCATCTAGTACTGATGGTAATTGAGTGTCCCTGATTTCAATATTCGATGTTGTACCAGCTCCTATGAAGTATTTTGGTGGGATCTCAACTCTTTTCTATTATTTGCTTTATTTTTTGCCATGTCTACAATGGCTACTTGTTCTTGCAGCAATCTATTGTGCCGCCAGATGTAGCGTACTTGACCTAATGATACTCTACATGCTGGCAGCACATGTTCCAATGTTTGCCTTTAGTTGCAGAAAGGCATTTTGTGTCTTCTGATACACCCCATTTGTATAGGTTGGAGCCTGTAGGCAGAAGGTCATAAGTAGCTCTGGTGATGAAGCTAAGTCTCAATGGTGCCATTTTCCAGATGTCATTCCATGTTAGTGATCTCTGCAGGACTTCCTCCCATGTTGTCCATTGACATTGCTGTGCCTGTTGGAATGCCTTCTGGACCTGCTTGTCATCCTCTGAATTCCTTACCTCTCTGATGATCATATCCTTCTTTCCTTACAGGAGGCCTTTGACCACTATTTGATTTCACCATGACCAAATCCCCCTTCTGCTGGTCTGTGTGTATCTTATTACTTCTTTAAGCTCCTGTGTTTCCCTGGCTGCGGTCACTTCCTCACTTACTTTCCATTTTTGTCCATTTTTACATATCAACTTTACACTGTATTACATTACAAACCCTCTACCCAACCGCATTCATCTATTCTACAAACCTTTTTCTCGCCTTGACTACCATTATATCCCTCTGTATCCAGACCTCAAGTCCTCGTTTAAATATTCACTATACTTTACCACGCGCACTCTTGAACACACCTTCTTACTAGTCACAGAGAAGTGCTCTCTTTTTTCCTATTCGTATTTATTCTGTAACATTCATGTCACCAATTTATGATCTATCTTTGTTCCCTATTTTTTGTTTTGTATGTTTTTGTGTGATTAAGGCGTAAACTGAAATGTTACAGATGTGTGCTCATTAACAAATAAAGCAGTACCTACTTTTATTTTAAACAGTTTTAACATTTTATTATCACAGCTTTACTACAGTTTATAACAGGAATTTTTTAAAAAGTCTATGTAACATATCTTCAGAATGTAGAAGAAGAAGAAAAGGAAGAAGAAGAAGAAGATATAAAATATTGATCATAAGGAGAAAGTAGATGTGATTCGTCTCATGGAGTCTGGTGAGTGTTGGTCGGATGTGTGAAAGCAATGAGCTTAACATATGAACAATGTTGATAAGAATAAAGCACCCGCAAGCACGTACGCAGGCACACACATACACATAGATTAAATATTTTTCTTCTTTCTTCTTCTTCGGTTTTTCGAGCTATTAAGTTTCATTGTTCCATATAAAGTTCGCATGCATTCCTATCTATTCCTAATCTTCTTTCTCCAGTTTTTGGCACAAATTTCCTTTATATCCTCTTCTATGTTGTCTTCCATCTCTGTGGCAGAAAACCCATCGTAAACAACGAAAGTTTGACAGGAACTATTAGCCAACATACTCTTCAATTGATGACGTGGCATCCAGCTGAGCATATGTGGAGGTGTCCCGAATGGATAAAGCCGGAGAATGATTTTTGAACTCCAACTGGAGAGAGAAGATTAGCAAAAAGAGGAATGGAGGCGAATCTGCAGGAATGAGTCTTAATGGCTTGTAAAGCTGAAGAAGAACCGCTTCAGTGTCCTACAAGACGAAGCAGAAATGTCCATATTAGAGTTCAATAAAACACTACAGGAAACAGCAAAAGAGGTGCTGGGATATCGGAAAAGGAGAAAAGAGGAATGGATAAGCGAGACCACATGGGAAAAGATAGAGCAAAGAAAAGAAATCAAGGGAAAATTACTGAACACCAAATCACAACGGCTTAAAGAACGAGTTTTAAGTAATTATGCACAAAAAGACAAAGAAGTGAAGGAATCATGCCGTCAAGATAAACGTCAATATTATGACAATTTAGCAGAAACAGCAGAGAAAGCAGCATATACAAATGACATGAAAACCATATATAAAATCACAAAGCAGATGACAGGTAACTTCAACACAAGATGTGAAAGTGCAGTAAGAACACAAAATGGACAACTGGTCAGTGGAGAAAGAGAAAAAATTGAAAGATGGAGGGAACACTTTAACACCCTACTAAACAGAACACAAGCAGCACAAACAATAGACATACCTGAAGCAAAAACGGAACTAAACATCAATACAGGACCAATAACAATAAATGAAGTAAAGGAGGCGATAAAGAAGCTAAAATCAGACAAGGCACCAGGTGAAGATGAAGTGACTGCTGAGATGTTGAAAGGAGAAGAAACAGAAACACCAAAACAACTTTGCCGGATATTACAACAAATTTGGGATTTAGAAAAAGCCCCAGATGAGTGGAAAACTGGGCTTATAGTAAAACTACCAAAGAAGGGTGACCTCAGAGATTGCGGGAACTGGAGAGGCATTACCCTACTGCCACTCACCAGTAAAGTATTTTGCAGAATAATCATCAACAGAATTGTACCAACACTTGAGGAAAAACTTCGGAAAGAGCAGGCAGGATTTAGGAAAGGAAGATCATGCATAGACCACATATTTGTACTTAGACAAATATTAGAACAGGCAAATGAGTGGCATAGTACAACATATGCATTATTCATAGATTTTGAGAAAGCCTTTGACAGTGTCAACAGAGATGCACTGTGGAAAATCCTAAGATGGCATGGCCTCCCCCATAAGATAGTTAACGTAATCAAAGCCCTATACGAGGGTTTTCAGTGCAAAGTGATCTATCTGTGGAGAACATACCTCCAGCAGCTTTAGGGTACAAACAGGAGTGAAACAGGGATGTGTACTATCACCAACATTATTTATCTTGGCAGTAGACTGGTTAATGAAGGAGGCAACATCAGACAAACGCAGAGGATTACAATGGACCCTTGACACAGTGCTGGAGGACCTTGACTTTGCGGACGACATTTGTCTATTATCAAGCAGTCACAAAGATATGCAAGATAAAATAAACAAGCTAACTCAGAATGCAAACAACATAGGACTAAAGATCAACGTAGGAAAGACAAAGTTAATGAAGCAAAATGTGAACAACAGAAATGTACTCAGAGTAGATAACAAGTTAGTGGAGGAGGTCAACGAATTTGTATACCTTGGCAGCAGAGTAGTAGAAAATGGAGACAGCACAGAGGACATCAACAGCAGACTTACTAGAGCAAACCAGGCTTTTGCAATGCTACAGAATATATGGAAATAAAAAAAACTAAGCATAAGTATGAAAATCAGGATATTTAAGAGTAATGTTCTAAGTGTACTACTCTATGGAAGTGAATGCTGGAAAATCACCAAAACCATAGAAAACAAGTTGAATTCTTTCCAGACTAAATGTTTACGAAGAATTAGAAAAATATTTTGGCCAAACACCATAAGAAATAACATCTTATTAGCAGAAATGCAGATGAAACCACTGACAACAATTATTGAGGAAAGACGCTGGCGATGGTTGGGACATGTGCTCCGAATGACTGACAACTCACTACCAAAAATAGCATTAAGATGGACACCACAGGGGAACAGAAGTAAGGGTAGACCAAAAGAGACATGGAGAAGAACAACAGAAAGGATGTTGAGCAATAGAGGGCTCACCTGGGCAAGAGCAGAAAAAAAGGCGAAGGACAGGCATTTGTGGAAAACCCTTGCGGAAGCCCCATGTGCCCTGGGCACTTACGGTTCAGAGAGAGAGAGAGAAAGTTGAAGAAGAAGAAGAAGAAGAAGAAGGAGGAGGAGGAGGAAAAAATAAGGAAGAAGAATATGATAGTTAAGCTGATTTTCTCTCACTTCTATTGGCAGTCGTTGATTCATAGCTGACACGTCAGTGTCAGACTGACGAATCAAAGTCGGTCAAGAACATGTCCCACTTTTCCTTTGGAATCTCAATTAACAGGCCTAGCCTGGCTAACGGGATAAAGTCTGCCGTAGTTCTCATGCCTGGGGAGGGATCTGCTAAAGAAGTATTGCAGCACCCCTATTCAGGGACTAAAACAAATAGTCACCATAACCTGTAAAGACGTGAGTGGTACACGTGCAGCCCGGCGTGTCGGGGCAGCTGTCTGGGGGACTAACATCTGCATCATGAAAGTTGGTTAGTTACACTCCGTTACATCTCCGTTCTGTTACAACAGCGTTACACTGATATGCTCTATGTAACTTCAATAACCCAGGATCAGTAAAGCGCTACATTCATACACAAACTTGAGCTATAATCAAAACTTCAACGTCTGTCAACTCCACAGTTACGACATAACATAGATCACATAATTCAAGCAGTTACAAGAGAACAGGTTTATTGGTGAAACCCCATTTGTTGGTTCATGTTGCCAATGGAAGTGGAATGGAAAGGCTGATGAAAATCACAACAACATGAAATAAGTGTCCAGGCGACTGGCGTCGTCATTGGACGATCTTTCTCACAGCAAAACAAAATATTAAAGGATCTTTCTAATTTCTTACAACAGAAAACACAACATACTTTCTCAATCTGAATTCATCGCTTGGTCCAGACAGAGAATCTACTCAACTCTACACAAAAATTAGAAAAACTGTCCTAAAAAGGACAAATGAACCAACTCTAACAAATTCCCTACAAAGGGACAGATTACAACCTAAACTCTACAATTTCGACAACCTGACTAAAAAGTATTAACTCTGAAAGAGGAACTTGTTTGATTCTACATTTTCGGACCTCCTTCCTTGCCGGTCTCAACCGTTTCTTTTTTTTTTTTCTTTTCACGTCTTTTCCTGTGCGTCTCTTCCAATTCGTTCACAGAGTAACCCAATACGTGCGAACTTTACATCACTGAATGGCTTTCTGCTCAAGCCTATAAGGTTTCAAAAATTAGCTCTCTACATGGGATACTACCAATTTTCCCGTATCCAGACCATTTACCTATCCTATTCAGTTACATATTTACCCTCCCTCAAGGAAGAGATTTGCCCGTCAAATCTCTTACAAACGTAATATTCTACTAGACATAGTGAATAATATGTAATACGTTCAAGTCCGGTCAATTTGATAAGTTAGTTAGAGCAAACACATCCGTTTTTATTCAGCTCTAATTCATGTGGTCTCTCTACCACATGTCACAACCAATGAATGATAACACATGCCTCAAATCAACGCATGAAACCACACACGCAGAGCATATTCCGCAGTCATCGAACAACAATGCATGGACCCATATGCATCCGTTCC
>CM019702.1:57511515-57527273 GCA_009760885.1 Achatina immaculata
TGATTAGTCATGCCAGTAAAATTCTGTTAAAAATCATAATGGGTAGACATCGTAAGAAAATAGAAGAAGTCAGTATGGTCCAAGCTGGTTTCAGGCAAGGAAGAGAATCAAGAGATCATATATTCAATATAAAATTAATAATAGAGAAATGCAGAGAGTTTAAAGTGAATATATATTTATCCTTTATAGACTACTCAAAGGCATTTGATTGTGTACAACACTAGAAACTTTGGGAAATAATAGGATTTCCAAAACATTTGATACAATTAACATTACTGCTGTATCTAAACCAACAGGCAGCAGTAAGAATAAATGGTGAAACAACTTGGTTTGACATAAAACAAGGGGTCCGTCAGGAGTGCATATTATCACCTTACTTATTTAACTTGTATACTTCCAAGAAATACTCAATCGACCACACCCAAAAGAATTGTTAAACCTTGAAACTGACTTACCAGCCCCACAGCTAAATGTCAACCTAGATGAAATTAAATTGCATGAAATTGAAACAGCAGTGAATTTAATGGCTAACAACAAAGCTGCAGGTGAAGATGAAATAACTGCCGAGATGCTAAAAGCTATCAGTAGTGACAACATGAGACAACTACAGAGAATGTTTAACAAGATTTGGAAAGAAGAAAAGGTCCCTTCTAAGTGGAAGAAAGGAATCATTGTTAAAATACCAAAAAAGGGCAACCTTAGTGACTGTAACAACTGGAGAGGAGTAACCTTACTATCAGTTGTGTCAAAAGTATTTTGCAAGGTCATTTTGAATAGACTCAAAGATATAGTGGATGTTGCAATGAGAGAAGAACAAGCAGGATTTCGAAAAGGGAGAAGCTGTCTCGACCAGATCTTTACTCTCAGAATAATACTTGAAGAACATATTGAAAAGCAGAAACCATTAATACTGAATTCATAGATTTTAAGAAGGCATTTGATAGCATACACAGAGATTCATTATGGAGAATTCTATGTCTATATGGAATACCATCTAAAATTGTCAACATCATTAAGGACTTATACAATGGATATGGTTGTGCAGTCAAGACAGAAGAAGGATGAGTGAATGGTTTCAGATTGAAACAGGCGTGAAACAAGGATGTATACTGTCTCCTTTACTTTTTGGGATTACAATAGACTTCATAATGAAAAATGCTGCTCAGGTAACACAGGTATGACTGGGTACATGGGACCCAACTGGAAGATCTTGATTTGCTGATGACATAACACTTATCAGTAACAATGTGAATTCCATGCAAGAAAAAACAGATAGCCTGTCTTCATTGGCTAGCAAAATAGGACTTGAAATTAACAAGGACAAAACAAAAATAATGAAAATTCCCATCAATCAAAATGGAAAAATACACACAGAAGGGACAGATATTGAAGAAGTCAATCAATTTGCATACCTTGGCAGCTACATGGACCAGGGTGGTGACACTAGACAGGAAGTTAGGATCAGAATTGCAAAAGCAGCATCAATCTTCAAGAATCTTGAGAACATATGGAATTCAAAAGTTATAAGCACAAAAACCAAGTTAAGACTATTCAATTCAAATGTAATATCCACCCTCATTTATGCATGCGAAAGCTGGAAAACAACTAAAGAAATAGAAAAGAAATTAGACTCTTTTGAAAACAAATGCCTAAGGAAAATACTCGGCATCAAGTGGAATGAATTCAAGAACAATGCAGAGATAAGACAGATGACTGAACAACAACCAGTCTCACGGGTGATCAGGAAAAGGAGATGGACATATGTTGGCCACTTGATGAGAAGAAATGAGCAGAGAATCCCAAAACAAGCTATCAAGTGGAACATAACAGGCCGAAGAAAAAGGGGCAGACCGCGTGAAACTCTGAAGAGAACATTATTAAGAGAGGCCAAGTTAACAGGCATAACATCCTTTGTTGAGGTTGAAAGACTCGCCGAAGACAGGAAATATTGGCGAACTACTTTGCGAGCCCTATGTGACGTCTAACGGCACGGGTAGGATATAAGATAAGATACTGAAAATATAATGAGAAGATGTACACAAAGAATATCACAATGCCATATCAATTGGAGGTTATGAAATACCAGAGATCAGATATGCTGATGATACAGTATTACTGTCCACAACACAAAAAGGAATGGAAAAACTAATTATGTCAGTCTGTAAGAACAGTGAAGGGCAAAACCTATCTTAATGCGAAGAAAACTAAATTTATGACAAATGACAAAACAAACAAGGCAACTGAAATATGTATCAATGAGGAAAAACTGGAAGAAGTGGAGAGTTTTGAATATCTTGGATCACTACTAACTAATAATGAGATACAATGAGGGAAATTAAAAGGAGGACATCTATCGTTCTTCAGAAAGTAAAACAACTAAAGAATATGTGGAGAGGAACAGACAGAACCACAAAAATAAGATTTTTAAGGGCATGCATCTTTCCCATCGCAACATATGCCTGTGAGACATGGACACTTAACAAAACAGCTGAGAAGCTCATAAATGCCTTTGAATGTAAATGCTACAGAATAGTTCTTCAAATATGGACACAGAAAAGGACACATATATTCATACTATAAGAACTTAATATTGAAGAAGGCTGGGTAGTAAATAGGATTAAAGAGAGAAAACTTAAATATTTTGGACACATTAAATGTCATGATAATCTAGAGAAGACCATCTTGAAAGGGTACATAATGGGAAAAAAGAAAGAGAGGAAGACCAAGGCAAAGATGACAAGACATCGCTGATCTGCAAATGGATGCATCAGCAGCAGGCCATCTTGGTCACAACCGAGAGGCCTACAGGAGTGCTGTTAGGGAGTCAAAGTTCCTCAAGGGACATGCAAATGAATGAATGAACCCTGTATAATCACAGAGGTACTTTCCAGAATGTGTTAAAAATTAGGTGGAGAATTTGGTTTGAATGATCTTTGTATCATTAACTTTTTTTTTTTTTCCTGCTCTTGCCCAGGTAAGCCCTATTGCTCAACATCCTTTCTGTTGTTCTTCTCCATGTCTCTTTTGGTCTACCCTACTTCTGCTCCCCTGTGGTTGTCCATCTTAGTGCTATTTTTGGTAGTGAGTTGTCAGTCCTTCGAGCACATGTCCCAACCATCGCCAGCGTCTTTCCTCAATATTGTTGTCAGTGGTTTCATCTGCATTTCTGCCAATAAGATGTTATTTCTTATGGTGTTTGGCCAAAATATTTTTTAATTCTACGTAAACATTTAGTCTGGAAAGAATTCAACTTGTTTCTATGGTTTTGGTGATTTTCCAGCATTCACTTCCATAAGAGTACACTTAGAACATTACTCTTAAATATCCTGATTTTCATATTTATGCTAGTTTTTTTTGATTTCCTATATTCTGTAGCATTGCAAAAAGCCTGGTTTGCTCTAGTAAGTCTGCTGTTGATGTCCTCTGTGCTGTCTCCATTTTCTACTACTCTGCTGCCAAGGTATACAAATTCGTTGACCTCCTCCACTAACGTTGTTATCTACTCTGAGTACATTTCTGTTGTTCACATTTTGCTTCATTAACTTTGTCTTTCCTACATTGATCTTTAGTCCTATGTTGTTTGCATTCTGGGTTAACTTGTTTATTTTATCTTGCATATCTTTGTGACTGCTTGATAATAGACAAATGTCGTCCGCAAAGTCAAGGTCCCAGCACTGTGTTAAGGGTCCATTGTAATCCTCTGCGTTTGTCTGATGTTGCCTCCTTCATTAACCAGTCTACTGCCAAGATAAATAATGTTGGTGATAGTACACATCCCTGTTTCACTCCTGTTTGTACCCTAAAGCTGCTGGAAGTATGTTCTCCACAGATAACTTGCACTGAAAACCCTCGTATAGGGCTTTGATTACATTAACTATTTTATGGGGGAGGCCATGCCATCTTAGGATTTTCCACAGTGCATCTCTGTTGACACTGTCAAAGGCTTTCTCAAAATCTATGAATAGCATTATCTTATGCCACTCATTTGCCTGTTCTAATATTTGTCTAAGTACAAATATATGGTCCTATGCATGATCTTCCTTTCCTAATCCTGCCTGCTCTTTCCGAAGTTTTTCCTCAAGTGTTGGTACAATTCTGTTGATGATTATTCTGCAAAATACTTTACTAGTGAGTGGCAGTAAGGGTAATGCCTCTCCAGTTCCCGCAATCTCTGAGGTCACCCTTCTTTGGTAGTTTTACTATAAGACCAGTTTTCCACTCCTCTGGGCTTTTTCTAAATCCCAAATTTGTTGTAATATCCGGCAAGTTGTTTGGTGTTTCTGTTTCTTCTGCTTTCAACATCTCAGCAGTCACTTCATCTTCACCTGGTGCCCTGTCTGATTTTAGCATCTTTATCGCCTCTTTACTCATTTATTGTTATTGGTCCGTATTGATTGTTTAGTTCCATTTTTGCTTCAGGTATCTCTATTGCTTGTGCTGCTTGTGTTCTGTTTAGTA
Source organism: Achatina immaculata (assembly GCA_009760885.1). Lineage (NCBI taxonomy): Eukaryota > Metazoa > Mollusca > Gastropoda > Stylommatophora > Achatinidae > Lissachatina > Lissachatina immaculata. Next base: position 57,515,974 of record CM019702.1, read on the forward strand.
GGGTGTTAAAGTGTTCCTCCATCTTTCAATTTTTTCCTCTTTCTCCACTGACCAGTTGTCCATTTTGTGTTCTTACTGCACTTTCACATCTTGTATTAAAGTTACCTGTCATCTGCTTTGTGATTTTATATGGTTTTCATGTCTTTGTATATGCTGCTTTCTCTGCTGTCTCTGCTAAGTTTGTCATAATACTGACGTTTATCTTGACGGCATGATTCCTTCACTTCTTTGTCTTTTTGTGCATAATTACTTAAAACTCATTCTTTAAGCCGTTGTGATTTGGTGTTAACAATAGATAAGTTTTTATTTTATGTAATTGCACAGTGAGCATGAGAGATCAAAAGCCAGAGAATTAATTTAGCCCAAATAGCTAAGTGATCATTGCACAAGTCTCTCACAGCGAGATCCATCCAGAGATGTCCCGTTTACCCACCTGTAGAAATGGGTGCCGGGTTCTTCTTGGAGCGTGGGAAGTAAAGGCGGCCAAGTAAGATGCTGACCACATCACACTCCAACTGGTCAAGGAATTTGTGGGCATAAACACATCATTCCAAAGGTGCCTCTGTGGTATGGCCGAGTTATCATTTCCTTTACAACTGATTGGAAAAACAGTATCAGATAGTTTCTCAGATAATGAAGACCTTTTCAGGTCTGGAAAAAGGCAGTGACAAATGGTTTATATTACGAATCTTTACTAGCAGTATTCACAACCATTGTTTCACGCAGACCTTTTAGTGGAAAATGATAGTAGTTGCATAGTACTGGTGAACTACCATTCAAGCCTTATATGACGTTTAACAGTACAGAAGGGATGTAAGATAGTAATGACAGTTATATTTAAAACAATATAGTCATGAGGTGAATATTTAATGTGTTAAGTCAGTGGTTCCCAATTAACAAAACTCCATGGACCCCATGCTGTTTCAAAATCCAGACCACAGACCCCCATACTTTGGAAAAAGTTTCATTATCTACATGGTAGTTATGTTATTTAAATGCAAAAGAATTTTTTCAGAAATTGTGGGTAACTTGTAATGAGTAAACACTACACTACTATAAAAAACACAGTACAAACTTGGTGAATTTTGAAAATGATAGTAATGTAGTTAAGAAAAGATAAGACAGCAATTAACATTCCTACTTCTACTTATTCTGACAAAAATAAAAAAAAGGACCCTGAGTTTTTGTCACAGACCCCCATGGCAGGTTATGTGGACCCCCACCAATTGGGAACCACTATGTTAAGTGATTAGTCAGAATTATGTTGTCAGAATTTGAATGGGCAAAAAACATTTCTCTGTTGGGATACATTTTTGTGAGTTGAGAAGCTGTATAATTTGCTTGTTTCATTCTTTGTGCAAGTTTCCTGATCAAAGTACACTTTATTTACATTAACTAGTCATTGAAAAGTGTTGTGAGAAAAAGTAACGTGAAAGATAATAATGAAGGCATTTTTGTTAACAATCTTCCAGGTGAAATTTTTGAAAAGCAAGGCAGGTCATCTGCAGTTGCTCACATGTGATTCAGGCATATGTACCCTTTGGCTCATGAAAGACACAGGTGATTTAGTAACCTCATTTTGTGTTACACCAGATAAGCCCTCAAAGTTTACCTCTTTTTATCATGTGCCACAAGATCCTTGCCAGATGTTCACAACTCAGTGGGAGGAAGACACAAAGTCATCTTGGCTGTCCAAATATTCAGTTCATTCAGAGACAAATAAGATGAAGAGAGAACTGCATTTTCCCATTCTCTTGCCTGCAGTGAAGGCTTATCTACTGGGAGCAGGGCAGAAGTTCGCTGTGATCATGTGTTCCATTTCAAGGAAGGATTTCCATGTAATAGACATTCCAAGAAAAACAGTGGTAGCCACCATTGTTACACCAGACTTTTGTATGTAAGTAATGAATGATACTAATTTTTGTTTGTGTGTTATAAGAGATGTATTTTGCAGTTTATTATGCAGTTTTGGATCATTTTTTAAAATTGAAATTGACTGTCATAGAGACATAACAAAGATAATCAAGACCCTGCTTTACCACCATGTAGTGTGTATATATCTTCATTTCTTGTGATACTAAGGTCTGGCCATTAGGGTCAAGATCTTCATGCTGCCTAAAAAAATGGAGAGGCCTAGCCAGTGGGACTAGTATCCACATGCTCCCTAAAATCATAGAGGGCTAGGCAGTGGGACTAGTATCCACATGCTCCCTAAAATCATAGAGGGCTAGGCAGTGGGACTAGTATCCACATGCTCCCTAAAATCATAGAGGCCTAGGCAGTGAGACTAGTATCCACGTGCTCCCTAAAATCATAGAGGGCTAGGCAGTGGGACTAGTATCCACATGCTCCCTAAAATCATGGAGAAGGCCAGAATGTTTTATAAGATGCCATGAATTAAATATAGACATCTGAAATAGCTGATACAGTAAAAGAATGGCTTTTATTCAATTTACTATGCGAGTTCAGCTTTCAGCCTACATTTTCAAAACTACCTGTCAAAAATAATTATATCAGACAATAATTAGGAACATAAGCTTTGATCATGAAGAAATAAGAATGCAAAGGAAATTTGAATATGTAGTCAGTCAGTCATTTGCATGTCCCTTGCGGAACTTTGCCTCCCTAACAGCTCTCCTGTAGACTTCTCTGTTGCAAGTAAGATGCCCTGCTGTTGATGCATCCATTCGCAGATCATCAACGATGTCTTGCAGCCATCTTTGCCTTGGTCTTCCTCTCTTTCTTTTTCCCATTATGTACCCTTCCAAGACTGTCTTCTCTAAATTCTTATGACGTTTTAATGTGTCCAAAATATTTAAATTTTCTGTTTAATCCTCTTTACTAGCCAGCCTTCTTCAATATTAAGTTCTTGTAGTATGGATATATTTGTTCTTTTTTTTGTGTCCATGATATTTGAAGAACTCATCTGTAGCATTTACATTCAAAGGCATTTATGTGTTTCTCAGCCGTTTTGTTTAGTGTCCAGGTCTCGCAGGCATATGTTGCAATGGGAAAGATGCATGCCCTTAAAAATCTGTGTTCTGTTTGTTCCTCTCCACAGCTTCTTTAGTTGCTTTACTTTTTGAATAGCGATAGATGTCCTCCTTTTAATTTCCCTCGTTGTATCTCCATTATTAGTTAGTAATGATCCAGGATATTAAAAACTCTCTACCTCTTCCAGTTTTTCCTCAATGATACATATTTCATCTGCCTTGTTTGTCATATAGTTTTCTTTGCATTAAGATATAAGTTTTGCTCTTCACTGTTCTTACGGACTGACACAATTAGTTTTACCATTCCTTTTTGTGTTGTGGACAGTAATATTGTGTCATCAGCATATCTAATTTTGTAACCCTCAATTTTTAGGGCATCAAAATACACATTGTCTACATCTTCTTTAGACAACATATATTACATAATATACATTGTCTACATCTTTTCTCTGGTTAGTGGGGTAGGGGTATCCCCTATCAAAGGAGAAGTAAGACGCCTCCTTACCTCCGTCAGTCTACGGGACACCCTTGGGCAAGGTGGAGTACCCGTATAGCCCCCCCCCCCGATCAGGGTGACGTGAAGCCATGGTAACAGGTGGTGGATGGAATGGGAGAGCAGCTGACAGATAATGTTGGTTGTGGTCACCATTCTATGATGGTAGGCAGATGATCTCAATGTAGGGACAATGGCTACGATCAATGACTAGTACAGTCACTGCCCGGAAGGAAAGCAATGGTAAACTATCTTCTGGAAATATACCAAGAAACCCAAACAGCAATCATGGAAAGTCAAACACATTAAATGTCATGATACTTTAGAGAAGACTGTAGTGGAAGGATACATAATGGGAAAAAGAAAAAGAGGAAGACCAAAACGAAGATGGCTGCAAGACATCGTTGACAATCTGCAAATGGATGCAACAGCATCTTGCTCACAACCGAGAGGCCTACAGGAGTGCTGTTTGGGAGGCAAAGTTCCGCAAGGGACATGCAAATGAATGAATGAATGAACATTTTCTCTAACATTCCTCATTATATTTTCAGTATCTCTCTCTCTCTCTCTGAACCTTAAGTGCCCAGGGCACATGGGGCTTCCGCAAGGGTTTTCCACAAATGCCTGTCTTTCGCCTTTTTTTTCTGCTCTTGCCCAGGTAAGCCCTCTATTGCTCAACATCCTTTCTGTTGTTCTTCTCCATGTCTCTTTTGGTCTACCCTTACTTCTGCTCCCCTGTGGTGTCCATCTTAGTGCTATTTTTGGTAGTGAGTTGTCAGTCATTCGGAGCACATGTCCCAACCATCGCCAGCGTCTTTCTCAATAATTGTTGTCAGTGGTTTCATCTGCATTTCTGCCAATAAGATGTTATTTCTTATGGTGTTTGGCCAAAATATTTTTTTAATTCTACTAAACATTTAGTCTGGAAAGAATTCAACTTGTTTTCTATGGTTTTGGTGATTTTCCAGCATTCACTTCCATAGAGTAGTACACTTAGAACATTACTCTTAAATATCCTGATTTTCATATTTATGCTTAGTTTATTTGATTTCCATATATTCTGGTAGCATTGCAAAAGCCTGGTTTGCTCTAGTAAGTCTGCTGTTGATGTCCTCTGTGCTGTCTCCATTTTCTACTACTCTGCTGCCAAGGTATACAAATTCGTTGACCTCCTCCACTAACTTGTTATCTACTCTGAGTACATTTCTGTTGTTCACATTTTGCTTCATTAACTTGTCTTTCCTACATTGATCTCTTAGTCCTATGTTTGTTGCATTCTGGGTTAACTTGTTTATTTTATCTTGCATATCTTTGTGACTGCTTGATAATAGACAAATGTCGTCCGCAAAGTCAAGGTCCTCCAGCACTGTGTTAAGGGTCCATTGTAATCCTCTGCGTTTGTCTGATGTTGCCTCCTTCATTAACCAGTCTACTGCCAAGATAAATATGTTGGTGATAGTACACATCCCTGTTTCACTCCTGTTTGTACCCTAAAGCTGCTGGAAGTATGTTCTCCACAGATAACTTTGCACTGAAAACCCTCGTATAGGGCTTTGATTACATTAACTATTTATGGGGGAGGCCATGCCATCTTAGGATTTTCCACAGTGCATCTCTGTTGACACTGTCAAAGGCTTTCTCAAAATCTATGAATAATGCATATGTTATGCTATGCCACTCATTTGCCTGTTCTAATATTGTCTAAGTACAAATATATGGTCTATGCATGATCTTCCTTTCCTAAATCCTGCCTGCTCTTTCCGAAGTTTTTCCTCAAGTGTTGGTACATTCTGTTGATGATTATTCTGCAAAATACTTTACTAGTGAGTGGCAGTAGGGTAATGCCTCTCCAGTTCCCGCAATCTCTGAGGTCACCCTTCTTTGGTAGTTTTACTATAAGACCAGTTTTCCACTCCTCTGGGGCTTTTTCTAAATCCCAAATTTGTTGTAATATCCGGCAAAGTTGTTTTGGTGTTTCTGTTTCTTCTGCTTTCAACATCTCAGCAGTCACTTCATCTTCACCTGGTGCCCTGTCTGATTTTAGCATCTTTATCGCCTCTTTTACTTCATTTATTGTTATTGGTCCTGTATTGATGTTTAGTTCCATTTTTGCTTCAGGTATATCTATTGCTTGTGCTGCTTGTGTTCTGTTTAGTAGGGTGTTAAAGTGTTCCCTCCATCTTTCAATTTTTTCTCTTTCTCCACTGACCAGTTGTCCATTTTGTGTTCTTACTGCACTTTCACATCTTGTATTAAAGTTACCTGTCATCTGCTTTGTGATTTTATATATGGTTTTCATGTCATTTGTATATGCTGCTTTCTCTGCTGTCTCTGCTAAGTTGTCATAATACTGACGTTTATCTTGACGGCATGATTCCTTCACTTCTTTGTCTTTTTGTGCATAATTACTTAAAACTCATCTTTAAGCCGTTGTGATTTGGTGTTCAGTAATTTTTTCTTGATTTCTTTTCTTTGCTCTATCTTTCCCATGTGGTCTCACTTATCCATTCCTCTTTTCTCCTTTTCCGATATCCCAGCACCTCTTTTGCTGTTTCCTGTAGTGTTTTATTGAACTCTAATATGGACATTTCTGCTTCGTCTTGTAGGACACTGAAGCGGTTCTTAAGTATTATTGAGAATTCATTTCTTGTTTGCTGGTCTATCAGTTTTCTTGTATCAAAATATCTTTCTGTGTTCTCCGATTCTGGCTTTCCTTAATTTTAGTTTTATTTTTGCTACCAGAAGGTTGTGATCACTTCCTATATCTGCTCCTTTCCTTGCTCGCACATCTTGTAGTGACCGTTTCCACTTGTTGTTATTAGTATGTGATCGATTTGGTTTTCTGTGGTTTTATCTGGTGACCTCCAAGTCACCTTATGGATGTTTTTGTGTTGGAAAATTGTCCCTCCGATGGTCATCATGTTTTCTTCACAGAAACTGCACAGTCTTTCTCCATTTTCATTTATTTCTCCGATTCCTTTTCTTCCCATGATTCTTCTTCTATCTTCATTTCCTTCACCTACTTTTGCATTGAAGTAGCCCAAGATGAGTAGCATATCATGCTTGGGTATTGTTTCTACTGTGGCTTGGAGGCTGTTGTAAAAATCTTCTTTTAATTCCTCTTCAGCTGCTTCTGTTGGTGCATAACAAACTATAATAGACAGCTTCGTGAATCTTGAGTTGAACCGTGCATATAATAATCTCTCATTTATTGGGGTCCATTTCAGCAATGCTCTTGATGCTTCTTTTGTTATAATCAATGCTACTCCTCCTTCATGAAGATCTTCTTTACCTGACCATATTATTGTATCTTCTGTGTGCTGTGTTGTTAATTTCCTTCTGCCTTGTCCTGTCCATCTTGCTTCTTGTATTCCTAGTATGTCTAGTTTGTATCTGTGCATTTCCTTGATGGTTTGTGCTAGTTTTCCAGTCTGGTTTAGTGTTCTTACATTCCAGCTGCCTATTTGCATCTTTTGTTTAGGTTCCAGGAGGTCTGCAGTCGGGCTGGGGACTTCCAGTGGCTGGCTTTCATCCACAACCTTCATGGGCTCAGTTTCCTGATACGCATTTCTCCTTCCACCTGCATTTGCTTTTTCCCTTGCTTCTGTTTCTGTAGCAGTCTGATAGTTTTTTACCAGATAGGGTTGCTGGCCCTATGCTGAACCCTCCTTAGTCGCCTTTTACGATCATGCATGGTAGGGTACAGTGGTCCTATTCTTTGCAGATCCCGGGTACCACACGGGGGATATTTTCAGTATACAAGTTAAATAAGTAAGGTGACAATATACACCCCTGATGGACCCCTTGTTTATGTTAAACCAAGTTGTTTCACCATTTATTCTCACTGCTCCTGTTTAGGTCTAGATACAGCAGTAGATATTATTATCACATGTGTTGGGATCCCATTTTTTTCCATTATTTCCCAGTTTTTGGTGTTGTACACCATAGTAATCAATGAAATTATGTAGAAAAGGAAAAGAAAGAAAAATGCTTAGAGGAGAGAGTGTATGGAGAAATCACAATAACACACAACAATTAGTGTATAAGTATACAACTATACACGAAGCACTGCAGTAAAGCTGTGATACCAAAATGTATAAACTAGTAAAAAAGTAGGAACAGCTTTATTACTTAACGACTACAAATCACAGATGTGCTCTCAAGACAGCTGAGCACATAAAGTATAGCTGCAGCAAGCGGGAAAAAATGAGGAGGTTGAAAAGGAAAGAGAGAGAGAGAGAGACACACACACACACCTAAACACCCCCCCCCCCTTTTTCAAAAAAAAAAGAGAAAAACACCATTTATGTCTTTCTGCAGAAACACTCTACATGCTTAGCTAAAATTTTTTTCTTCTGAGACCTAGAAATGAAAAAAAAAAAAAATTTGGGACTAACCTCCAGCACAAAATGAGCAGTCAGCTACACAAAATATAAGTGGCTGGTATATAAGTTGAACTCATATTTTGTCAATCCTGTAACATAACATTTTTTCCTTGCTTTTATCAAATGCAGTTTTTTTTTTAGTTTTATTTTCATAAAAGTGTTCTGAGTTTTTTTTTTTTTACACAGTGTAAATATTACAGGCTGTTTTTTTGTATGCATGGGATGCAGTGTGATATGCTGTGAAATTTAATGTTATGGCCTGACAACAAAGAGGAAGACAATTAAATCAAAACAGACATAAAAAAAAGATGACAACAGACACAAATATAAAAAAAGTAGACAGAAGCTATTTTATATTAATTAAGCCTAATTTCTTAACTATTACTGAGAGGTATCTACTTGTATTTCTGCATGATTAATCATCTTGTCTACACTTGACTGAACCAGGTTGACTCGGAATGGTTCAACTGTTACCCTCTGTGACACAAGATGGCTGGATGGATTTGACTTTTCCACAATGAAGAAGGACACACCAGTTTTTGCAGCAAGTGTTGGAAGAAATACAGTCATCCTTGGAACATGGACTGAGATTACAGATACAGTCAAAGAGAGATAGTGACTGTAAAATTGACACCAAAACTTGAGAGGCTTATTTTAAAATAATACAATTTAGTTTTGGAAATAATGTTTTTTTCATTATAAGATGAACGAATTAAATGATTGCAGTTTCTGAAACTTGCAGCAGAAATGTAAACGCTTCCTTTTTCCTTATATGAAATGGTTAGCTTTGGAGAATGAGGAAGGGTGAAAGTTGACCATATGCAAGGGAAAGAAAAATGAAGGCACATAAGAAGTATAAAGAAAAAAAAAATATAACTAAAAAAAACTATGTCAAGTCCATATTGGTCATCAGTTGAAAAATTACATTACTATAAGAAATTTTCTTTAAATATAAAGCTGTTCCTTTTTTAACTGCTAATTCTTTGCTGTCATGTATATCTATCAAATTAAGGACTAGCTTCCAGAATTGTATGTATATATGTATGTACATATCTTTTTCAGGTATAACACACCATTTTTTTGCAGTTTCCCAAATCTGCCATCAATCAGTTTAAACTGGAAGTAAAATTCAGTGATCTCAGCAAGAAATTTCTATGAAGTTGTATGTATTGCTGAGCTGTACAAGAGTAATAAGTACTCTTCAAGACAACTACAGTTTGTCTATCTGAAATACTTTTTGGCCCTCTGTGTTTTATGTTACAGATAAAAGAGGTAACAACTGTGGTAAATCTGGTTCTAGTAATTAAAGTAGATGGAGATACTGAACCATACATGTCTGTCTGCTGTTATTTATGTTTGTACACTGATAGTAACAAAGTTTGTGTACATGTTTTTGCCAGTGATAATGCCACAGATGCAAAATAAAAAATTTGCAAGTACAGAAAATGAATGTTTTAAATTATTAATTTTTTATTTCTTGCAAAATTTCTGCTCAGCCATTAAAAAAAATTAATAATACAGCAAAAGTCTTTTTAACAGATGTTATCTTTAAAAATATTATATATAATTATAATCCCTGTAATAATTTTCCAAATAATTACAATTTTTTTTCTATTTTAAGTGGAAGGGGTATCCATCACTGACAGCAAAAAAAAAAAAAAGAAAAAGAAAGAGGATTTGATTCATGACAGCATCATACCTTGCATCAAACTCAAGCTGTACATCATATGTAAAGATAACAGGAACTTCTCGTCACGTGAAAGCTATTTTAGTGGAAGTTTGAATCAGTAACTATGCCAGTAGAGTTTATTGTTAAATTAAGTTCAAATAGATGTAACAGTATTGTTAACATGGTGCCAAAATTACCAGTATTTGAGGATTTCACATAAGTCAAGAAGTCTTGATATATGCCCAAGCTGCCAGTGGGATAATCAGCAAAGATGATGACAGCTTTTGACTGAAATTAACATAGAAACACAGGCAGAATATCAACTGAGAATTGTCACAAAGCTAACTAAACTGATAGTTTTCAAAAGGAGCTGCTGAGACACTTAGGAATAGGGATGTAATTTTGTTTCTCTGAAATATTTAATTTATGTTCCCTAATTCAAAAATTAAACATTACATTGTGGTGTCTCATTGGCAGATTTGAAGTGGCTTCATTCAAAAGTTGGACATTTTTAGGGATATCTGTCAGCCTGACAATACAGCTTAACTGTTGCCAGAACAATTTTCTGATATTAAAAAATCATAAACATCCCAGAAAATAAAGACTGATGGAAAAATATCAGAGTGATAACTATGTGTAAGGGACTGGTTAACTCTTTGTCTCCTGGGGGTGTTTCCCTCAAAAGACCAAGGGGGGTAAATTTCACAATGTGAAAAGGGATGGTTGTCACATTTAAAAGAATAACAAAGGCATAATCTGATCTGTAGTATGAAGTATTATACCTTATTTTGAAGAAGAAAAAATGTATTTTGTTTTTCTAATAACATTTTTAACATTTTGTTAGTATACAACCAAAAAAGGGAGCTAAGAACCGAGAAGAAAGAATGGAAAATGAAGGAATAAAATAAATTTTTTGTCACTTACCCATCAAGTTAATCCACTGTAGTCGATTATATAATTCCATAATGAATAAAAATGTACACAAACACTATTCTACACCTCCTCCAAAATTTACATGAAAATATACACTAATTATGCATTTACAGCAAACTAAAAACACCAAGTGGGTGGGTAATATTTACATGAAAACAAGTGTGCGGTCGTTGACTAATATTTACCAGAAAACAGGCCATTGTGTTTTGGTTTTTTTTTTTTTTTTTAATTTGAAGCATTCTACAACATTTAATTTTTTAAATTACACAATCTCCAGCATTACTTATTGTGATATTACAGCTAGTACTAGCACAAAGCTGAGAAGTAGTATTACCAGCTACCCTTCTAACACATTTTGCTGCTGGACAAAAAAAAAACACTAAAGATTTTTTGTTGCGCCACGTGTTTCTGAAAATTCACAATTTCTACTACTGCATTCTCTACACCACAGTCTAGACATTTTAAAATTAAATTCTGAGCTTGTAATGCAGAAATATGCTGCTCTGGACGAAAGAAACTAGCACTGGAAGCCATATTTGTTGATAAACAAAAGCCTAGTCTTTCACTCTATTCCAGACATTCTACAAATATGCTGTTCATATAACAGACATAACTAACATTGAAGCTGAGAGACATAAAATAAAATATAACAGGAAGACTAAGATGGAAGGTAACAAATCTCTTGATGAGATTGAGAAGCTGGGAGAGAAAAGAGACTCATGGCGAGACACACTGCTAGTCCTATGTGAAATCTGATGGCACAGGAAGGCTGTAAGATGTATGGTAGAAGCCGGTATCTAGATACTTTCATTTGCTAAACTAAGACG
>CM019702.1:57527373-57541788 GCA_009760885.1 Achatina immaculata
TTTGGCCAAAATATTGTTATAATTCCTCGTAAACATTTAGTCTGGAAAGAATTCAACTTGTTTTCTATGGTTTTGGTGATTTTCCAGCATTCCGAGTACACTTAGAACATTACTCTTAATATCCTGATTTTCATATTTATGCTTAGTTTTTTTTTTCCATATAGTCTGTAGCTGCAAAAGCCTGGTGTTGCTCTAGTAATCTGCTGCTGATGTCCTCTGTGCTGTCTCCATTTTCTACTACTCTGCTGCCAAGGTATACAACATTGACCTCCTCCACTAACTTGTTTCTACTCTGAGTACATTTCTGTTTGTTCACATTTTGCTTCATTAACTTGTCTTTCTACGTTGATCTTTAGTCCTATGTGTTTGCATTCGAGTTAGCTTGTTTTATTTTATCTTGCATCTTTGTGACTGCTTATAATAGACACAATGTCGTCCGCAAAGTCAAGGTCCTCCAGCACTGTGTCAAGGGTCCATTGTAATCCTCTGCGTTTGTCTGAGTTGCCTCTCCTTCATTAACCAGTCTACTGCCAAGATAAATAATGTTGGTGATAGTACACATCCCTGTTTCACTCCTGTTTGTACCCTAAAGCTTCTGGAGGTATGTTCTCCACAGATCACTTTGCACTGAAAACCCTCATATAGGGCTTTGATTACATTTACTATCTTATGGGGGAGGCCATGCCATCTTAGATTTCCACAGTGCATCTCTGTTGACACTGTCAAAGGCTTTCTCAAAATCTATGAACATGCATATGTTGTGCTATGCCACTCATTTGCCTGTTCTAATATTTGTCTAAGTACAAATATGTGTCTCTATGCATGATCTTCCTTTCCTAAATCCTGCCTGCTCTTTCCGAAGTTTTTCCTCAGTGTTGGTACAATTCTGTTGATGATTATTCTGCAAAAATACTTTTCTGGTGAGTGTCAGTAGGGTAATGCAATCTTGTGAAGTCACCTTTTTTGGTAGTTTTTTATAAGCCCAGTTTTCCCTCCTCTGTGGCTTTTTCTAGATCCCAAATTTGTTGTATGTCCGGCAAAGTTGTTTTGGTGTTTCTGTTTCATCTGCTTTCAACATCTCAGCAGTCACTTCATCTTCACCTGGTGCCCTGGCTGATTTTAGCTTCTTTATCGCCTCCTTTACTTCACTTATTGTTACTGGTCCTGTATTGATGTTTAGTTCCGTTTTTGCTTCAAGTATGTCTATTGTTTGTGCTGCGTGTGCTGTTTAGTAGGGTGTTAAAGTGTTCCCTCCATCTTCAATTTTTTTTCTCTTTCTCCACTGACCAGTTGTTCCATTTTGTATCCTTACTGCACTTTCACATCTTGTGTTGAAGTTACCTGTCATCTGCTTTGTGATTTTATATGGTTTTCATGTCATTTGTATATGCTGTTTCTCTGTTGCTTCTGCTAAGTTGTCATAGTATTGACGTTTCTTGACGGCATGATTCCTTCACTTCTTTGTCTTTTTGCATAATTACTTAAAATTTGTCTTTAAGCCGTTGTGATTTGGTGTTCAGTAATTTTTTCTTGATTTCTTTCTTTGCTCTATCTTTTCCCATGTGGTCTTGCTTATCCATTCCTCTTTTCTCCGTTTCCGATATCCCAGCACCTCTTTGCTGTTTCCTGTAGTTTCCTGTATTTTGAGTGACTCTAATATGGGGTGGGGGGGGGGGGAACGATGTGTGTGTGTGAGAGAGAGGGAGAGAGCGAGAGAGAGAGAGAGAGAGAGAGAGATGTACGAGGGTCATACTGAAAGTCGTGAGCAAATGTTTTTAAAAATCAGAATTTATAGATAGAGAAAAAAATATAAATGTATCACATTAACTATATCCTTTGCACTTTATGTAGAGGTCACATGACGTCAACATCATGTGTCACGTGACCACACGGAGCAGAAACAAAATGGTGAATGATAAAGTTTCGTTTCGTCAATGTGCTGTTATTGAGTTCCTCGTTAAAGAGGAAATCCCGGCTGCTGAAATTCACTAAAGACTTCAACTTATGGAGATGTGTGTAGGTGAAACATTTCAAAGATGGAAACACGATCATCCAAGATTTGCCCTTCAGCGGTGGCCCTCGAACTGCCTCCACTGAACGCAAAGTGGAAAGGGTTGACGATATCATTAAACAAGACAGACATGTCACAGTATCTGAAATCGCTGTAAATTTTGGAATAGGACACAATGCAGTACAAGAAATGATTGAAAGCCTAGGCTATAGAAAACTTTGTGCCCGCTGGGAGAGCACGTTCAGAAAGCAGTGCGTCTGCGCCTTCGGTAAGCTGGAACGGAATTCTTCTGGGATGATATTTTCAAACTTGCGGAGCGATGGAAAAAAAGTGTGCAGAGAAATGGAGATTATGTTAAAAAATGAAGAAAAGGATGCAGTTAAGGCGATGCATTTATATTTTCTTTATCTATAAGTTCTGGTTTAAAAAAAAAATTGCTCACGACTTTCAGTATGACCCTCGTATATAATGGTAATCTTTAGCAGAGATGAATATGGTTGAGGTAGAGGATTTGTAATCTAGTACAGTGAGGGATTCTGGAATATAAGTTACAAGTGAGGTAGGAGCTGAACTTAGTAGAAAGGGAGATGACTGAGATACGATTGTGGAGAAAGGGAATGTTAAACATAGCTGAATTTTTAGTTCAAACCGTGTGGTTCCAACATGCCATATTCCTATGTGCAGCGGCTCTAGACTGCCAGGAGGTTTTTGCCACCAAAATGTTCAAAGGTTCAGAATCAGACTCCGGTGTCATTGCACTCAGGACAGCCCCATTTATGCTCCGCCTCATGCCGCAGCATCCATCCAAGAGTATGTTTGCTAATAGTTCCCTTCAAGTGTTGGTTCTTTATGATGCCTTTTCTGCCACACAGTTCGGATTTCCTACCAACACCTTTAATTTGTCTTAGCCCCATCAGTCGCTTCACAATTACATTGTTCTTCCATTCCCGCTCTTCATTTTCTCACAGTCTTTGCAATACTTTCCAATGTCACCCTTGTCCTTTCTCAACCTGCCATTTATTTTAGCCTTTCCTGTCTAGCAAGTCTGTCTGCCACACCATTGCCATGTACTCCCGCATGCCCTGGACAATAAAGCCACGTTAGGCTCCTCACAGTTGACTGGTTTAGCAGATGAATCCATTCTTTCGATTAACTTTGTCTCAGTATTGCGAAGCACACTCTGTGAATCCGTCATAATGAGGTCATGAACTACACCATGGACAACTAGCCATTACATTGCCTCCGACACAGCCTAAAGTTTTTTTTTTCCCATCAACTTTGGCTTAAATAGTTCCCAATCCCTGCATTGCACTGGCTGCTTATAACATTCTGCTCTAGTTTCGGAGCGATAGCAGCAACAACAATAACATGCATTCTTTCATTCTTCGCCAGGATTATAATTCTTTTGCCTATACTGGGTCTGGTCCAGGTGAATATGCCAGGATGAGCTGTTTTCAGTCACCTTCGTGTGGTCCGACCACAAACTGGCCAGTGGTGAGGAACGTGTTAGAGCACAGTATTGTATGGCCAGCCTTAAAAAATCGCAGGCAAAACACTTCAGACGCGAAAGAGCAAAAATGACACGAGAATTACCTGGCACTTGAACCACGAACCTCTAGCGGCCTCCTAGCCAAGAGAACACAGACCTCCTAGCCAAGAGAACACAGACCTCCTAGCCAAGAGAACACAGAACACTTAATCAGAGCTTTGTCTACCATTTTGCGAAAGCCTCATTGTTTCTTACATGAATAAAATCGTTTTTTTTTCTTATATGAAAACTGTAACGAGTGAGGTTTGCTCTTGAAGGTCACCTTTCATAATAGCGCTATTCTGTAGAACGATAGTGGATGTAGACTCATTGCTGTTTCATGTACTAATATGCAGCAAATGTGATGGCTCCGTTTAAATATTTTAGACTAACAGAATCTTGAAAGGTGCAGGTAAAATTCCCGTTTCCATACCATTAAGGCATTCCGAGGATACTGTGTTAGGTCCGTATTTTCAAGACATTCGCCGCGTGAAAGTGTGATGACGTCAGTAACGCCTGGCCGCATTTACCTTCCCAGATTTCTCTGGTCCCAATTTTTAGAGGCTGGGTGGACCCCGGGCCTTGTTGGCGTGTACCAGAAAAAAAAATCCCCACTCCTGGAACTTGAACCCGGTACCACCAGATTAGTAAACCAAGCGCATAACCACTCAGCCAACCAGGGCTCAAAGAATTCTTGTGACGTAAATAAACAAGAGAAGCTAAAATTATAAGCAAGAAATAGGTGTTTAAAAAAAGATTGCAGTAAACAGCAAAGAACAGCAAAAATCTACGAGATTGTGGTAACCAGCAAAGAATAGCAAAAATCTACGAGATTGTGGTAACCAGCAAAGAATAGCAAAAATCTACGAGATTGTGGCAACCAGCAAAGAATAGCAAAAATCTACGAGATTGTGGTAACCAGCAAAGAATAGCAAAAATCTACAAGATTGTAATAACCAGTAAAGAACAGTCAAGACCTACAAGACTATAGTAACCTGGAAAGAACAGCAAAAACCTACAATACTGTATTAACCAGCAAAGAACAGCAAAAACGTACACGATTCTAATTGTAGTAACCAGCAAAAAAGACCAGCAAAAGCCTACAAGATTGTAGTAACCAGCAAAAAACTAGCGAAAACCTATTGTAAATATAAAAATGAATGGAGAAACACACGAGACAGTGAAAAATTTCAAATTCCATGACACAAGAAAGCAGATGATGGATACATGAAATGGAGATTAACAGCAAGATCTCTTTCTCCCGTGGCATCTGCATGTCGTAGAGATGTCAAGTTTTACTACCTTCACATTTCTAGACCACTACAATGCTTGATGTAGGGATGCCAGCATTAGTCCTCACTGCCTTTGTTTTCATAGGTAAACCACAGGTGCCCTTTATTTTGAGGCTGGGTTGACCTATAATAATATAGAATGTAAGAATGTAAGATAGATAACTCATCTGATAATTGGAACGTTAGTATAAAATGAGTTATCTTCTAAAGTAATCAGCTGTTTGTGCGTAGAGTCCATTTGCTTTGTCTCAATTTTCACATGGGTCACGGTTAAGGTATGACAAGAAAAAGGTCAGGTGAGAGAGAAATCATATGGCTGAGGAACAGTTGTGCTTTGTGTATCGTCTGGGATATAGACGTTGATTAGTCTGTTAAAATGTAGTTATTTTGTGAAATAGATGTAGAACAGAGTGTGTTAGGATGTTCTTATGGTTACAGTAGTCTGCCGGGAACATATACTATGTCGTGGAGATGGAAATTAGGTCCAGTTTTGTGTCCATGGATTTTGTTGATGGCTTTGTCGTTCTCGTCGTATCGCTCATTGACTCATCGTCACCCCGTGCATCATTAAAGTTATTTCAACTGTAACGTCGCTGCTTCTGATTTCCACTGAGAGAGAATGAACCTGGGAGCAAGTAAGTCTGTGAAGTGAGTAACAAAACAGACGCAAAACAGATATAAACAGATGTAGAACAGCCGTGAATTAAAATGAGATACAAAGCTAACAGTAATATAAGAAAGAGTATTATAACAGTGGGCAATAGTGGATATTTACAGTGAGATGCAACATAACGAGTAACAAGTTACATCTACACATAAGCAGAAGAGTAGAAGAGAGGATCATGCTTTAGACCCCGGTGCCGGTCGGTTCGAAAAAATTCCACGCCAGTGTAAAATGGAACCCAAAACCTTCTGATCGACTGGCGGGTGCACTGAGCACTACACCACAGCGGCACCAATATGAATGGCCTTTTTGCGCAGGATCATATGTGTGTGGTGTGTGTGTCCGTCCGGTAACTAATGAGACTTATTTTATTCAGATAATCAGCAGGGGGTGGGGTGGATTCTCCGAGCCTGAAGGTTAGTGGGGGATGTTAGGTAAAGGCCGATATCTGGTCATTTGACCCCGAGATTTTACAAAGTGCGGATCGCTTGCGAAGTGGACAGCTGTTTAAGCGCCACGAAACGGTCAAAATCCAGAGAAGTGTTGAGCAGCGATAAAGTTTTGTGTTAAACTTGAAAAATCTGCGACCGATACGCTTGCTATGATACAGAAAGCCTACGGGAAGGATGCTTTATCGAAAGCACAAGTGGTTCGGAGGCACAAGACGTTCAACGAAAGAGGAGAGAGCACCGAGGATGAACAACGCACAGGGCGCTCAGTAACTGCAAGTCGAGGATGAAATCGATGGTCATTGTCTTTTTTTTACTCTAAAGGTGTTGTCCAAAAGGAGTTCGTACCAGCCGGACAAATGGTCAACGCAGCATTGTATGTGGAAGTGCTTAAACAGCAGAAGAGCAGAGTCGTGCGCGTCCGCCTGGAGATCGCCAGTACTTGTGTTCTTCACCACGACAATGCACCGAGCCATGCGTCGCTGCTAGTGAGAGATCTTCTGGCGAAACAAACCGTGGCAACGCTGTGCCAACTCCCTACAGTCCGGACTTGGCCCTGGCTGACTTATTTTTGTTTCTCTAGCTCAAATCAAGCTTGAAAGGCCACCATTTTGGGACCTTTATTCGCGTGCAAGCTGCCGTGACGAGTGCTTTGAAGGATATACCTGTTCAAGACTTCCAGGTGAGCTACGACGCGTGGCAGAACCACTGGCAACGGTGTATTGATGCTCAGTGATGTTATTTCAAGGAGTTTTAAGTATATATAAGTATATCTTGAGCAAATCTAATTTTATGGAATCAGTCTCATTACTTACCGGGCACCTTTATATATATATATATATATATATATATATATATATATATATATATATATATATATATATATATATATTCCACACTGCTGTATGCCGTAAAGCATGGACAAGAAAATACACATTTTATAAATAGGAAACAACGAAGCTTTCGTACAGTAAAGCAACAGAACACAGAGCTGTATGATTAGACCTCGAAAAAACTGTAAACAAAGCACTTTTTAGACGGTAGAGAAAGAACAATTACAATAGAATTACTTGGGAATTGAACGTCGGATTTCTCTGCAGTCGCTGCAGTGAAGATATTGAAGCACAGCATCGTGTGGGATTGGGACCAGGTTACAGTGACTCGCCCCCCCCCCCACACACCCGATTTCCAGAATGGTGATGAAAAGCAATGGGCGTGCAACGGTTGCTTAAGCAGACCACCACTATGAGGGGTATAGCGATCCCTACCCCACTGGCCACGATAGGGCTGTTACTAGTGCTACCAGCGGGGTTACCAGCGGTGGGGTGCGTCAGGGTTTTGGTCAGCTATAATTCACCATTCATAACGCTAGCTTGTCAGCTATAATTCACCGTTCTTAACGCTAGCTTGTCAGCTATAATTCACCATTCATAACGCTAGCTTGTCAGCTATAATTCACCATTCATAACGCTAGCTTGTCAGCTATAATTCACCATTCATAACGCTACTTGTCAGCTATAATTCACCATTCATAACGCTAGCTTGTCAGCTATAATTCACCATTCATAACGCTACTTGTCAGCTATAATTCACCATTCATAACGCTAGCTTGTCAGCTATAATTCACCATTCATAACGCTACTTGTCAGCTATAATTCACCATTCATAACGCTACTTGTCAGCTATAATTCACCATTCATAATGCTACTTGTCAGCTATAATTCACCATTCATAACGCTAGCTTGTCAGCTATAATTCACCATTCTTAACGCTAGCTTGTCAGCTATAATTCACCATTCATAACGCTAGCTTGTCAGCTATAATTCACCATTCATAACGCTACTTGTCAGCTATAATTCACCATTCATAACGCTACTTGTCAGCTATAATTCACCATTCATAACGCTACTTGTCAGCTATAATTCACCATTCATAACGCTACTTGTCAGCTATAATTCACCATTCATAACGCTAGCTTGTCAGCTATGCTAAATCGAACAGCATTTATACCTATACTGAAAGAGAGAGGGGGGAAAAATGTTTTCATGAAAACCAGAGCTGTCGGGAAAAGTTGAAGGAAAAAAAAAAGAAAAAGGAGAAGACAATGATGAAGATCGATGTACAGCATCAAGAGATTGACGAAAATTAACTTGGCCAGGTGTACATTGCAGCCAACATTCCTTTTGGAGATAGCACATCTTTTTTTTTTTTTTTTTAAAGCGGGCATAATCTAATTTTATTTCGTGTAATAGTCTTTATCCGCATTTTAAGCCTATAATTTCACATTTCGCCAAATTGCATTTTTTAATTGTATCACAATGGCGGCGTCAACAGTTTCACGTGTGGAGATGATTTCTGCGAGTTAATCTTGGTGTTTGTCGCTAAAAGTGCAAAGTCTTTATTAAAAAAAAATATGGAGGAACTAGACATTAAAAAGAGCCACAGAGCTCGTCATTCAGGGCCCAAAGCAGAGAAGAAGAAAGCTAAAAGGAAACACGAGCAAAATCTGAGTGCTAAACAACGTAACCCGAGAGCCTTTGCAATCCAGTCAGTGAACAAGGCGGCAAAGGCATTCAGGAGGTAAGTTTTGACAGATAGCCATATTTTTTTTACATACATTTAGGGCACTTTAAGGAACTGATGAAACTGCATTGTTCCACTTCCTTGTGGTATATGCGAATAATTAGTGTCTTAAGTATACAAAACTAAGTATAAACTATACATGAAGCCACTACAGTAAAGCTATGAAAACAAAATGTATAAACTAGGAAAAAAATAGGACAGTTTTATTACTTAAGGAGCAGACAGTTGTGATGTTTCAGTGTGAACCTTAATCATACAAAAACACACAGGACGAAGGAATAGAGAGAAGATAAAATATGAATTCACATGAATTGTCTTGTCTTATCTCCTTCCTCATATACCTTTTGGTGTTAGGGGACAAATAGACGTCTTGATAGGGGTGATGATTGCTTCATATAAGGGATATTTAATGCTTCTGTAGTTTCCTCTCTCCATCTTCTGTGTGGATGACCTGTTCCTCTGTTACCAAACAAATCTTAGTGTGAATGTTGTCTGTGATATACTGTTTGTGGTAACTGTGTAACATGGCCAGACAATATTGATGGCTGTTTCTGGATATAGTGTAATATGGTGTTACTCCAACCTTTGCCCTGATAATGTCATTTCTTATTCGGTCTCATTATCACATTTAGTATTCTCCTTAAACATCTCATTTCTGTCGTGATGATTTGTTTTTTTCTTTTGTCTTGGCTGTCAGGTGTCCACGTTGACATTGATAGTTATAGAGTTGGAGGAAAGTTGTGTTGTGTAGTGCGCTTTTTGTTCAGTTGTGATGTATTGTTTTTTAGTAAAGGAATCATTTGTGCAGTGACCTGATTTGCTTTATTGCATCTGTTCTCAATCTCAGCGTCATTTGTCCTAAGGATGATGATATGCTACCTAGGATGATATTAGGCTCACTTGTTTCAGAGCTGATTGTTTAGGAAGATCTTATTGGATTTCTAACCTCGCTATGGTCTTGGCATTCTTTCTGGGGTTGGGCAGGTGGTGAATTTTGTCATGGAGTTTTTTACTGTGTATGTTAACTTCTTTGCAGATGTTGTCAATTTCACTGCTCATAACACAGGAAGAATAGATGGACTGATTCACATGAATGCTATGTAAAAAAAAATAGGAATAGAAAAAAAAATAGAATAAAATAAAATTAGCTGTGACTTGTAAGAGGCTGTGTTCAGAAGTGCGCATGAAATAGAGACTTGTGATGTGTGATATGTGAGTTGTAAATGGGGAAGGGGATGGTGGGGGGGAACTAGAAAGGGGGGAGAGTGATACAATGGTAATCTAGCCAGGAGAAGGTGGAATAGGTGATTATAGTTGGAATATAAGGGGTTGTAATCTGATGCCATGAGGAGGTACAGAATACACACACACACACATATATATATATATATATGTGTTACGAGTGAGAAAGGAGCGGAACACAGTGCAGAGGGAATATGATTGCGGAAGAGGGGAATGTTGGGTGTAGCTGAATTGCAAGTTGGTACCACAGTTATGACCTATAATTGACTGCTCATGTCAAAATTGGAGAACTATAACCAGTCAAGACCCTTGTCCTGCTGCCATTTGTACTTTCAGTAAAAGGTTCTGCCTTGCTAATTGGGTCACTGTTGTTCCCATGGCAGTGTAGTCTGCCGAAGAAAGACTTCACTTTTTTCCTGCGCTTGAGCCCCACTCTGTGTCTGTTACCTCAACCAGCTGACCATCAGACGTGATATGTGTGGTACATCTGCACCACACAGGACTCGGAGAACACCTTGCTCGCAGATCCAGGGAGATAAAAATGAGAGGAAGATCTGTATTTATTGGCACATTTTGTCTAAGAAGATGGTTTTGAGGCTTCTTTGGTTTGCCAAGCATCATCTTGATACAGCAGCAGAAGATAAGAAGTAACAAATAAATCTACACATTGTTTAACTCTCATCTTATAACAGCTATTATGAAGAACAACAGACTGAGCTGGCACGGGCATTTAGAGAGAATGGAAGAGGCAGACAAGTGATGAAAGGGGTTAGACCAAGAGGTCAACCTAGACAACAATTGCAAGACAACATGCAAGCAATCAACAGTTGGCATGAAAAGATCAAGAACAGAGAGGAATGGAGACATTTTTTGTCCTTGGCTTTGAACCTCAGTGTATTCAGCAGCTGCTCAAAGAAGAATAATCGTAACCTCTTCTCAGAGATTTGCAGAACTGGCCACAGCAACATCAAGCATTGTAAATGTTGCAAGATAATTAGTGTATAAATATACACCTATACACGAAGCACTGCAGTGAAGCTGTAATACCAAAATGTATGAACTAGGAAAAAGAGTAGGAACAGTTTTATTACTTACTGACCACAAAGTTGTGACGTTTTGGTGTGAGCCTTAATCATACAAATAAAATGGATGGCTTCTGCAGTAAAACTGGTTCAGATAATAGAGGTGTATGGTGCAGTTTTACAAAGTGGCAGAGGGAGTGAGTAAAATGAGAAAAAAACAAACAACAAATAGAAAGTATGAGAGTAAGATGAGAATGTATAAATGAAAAAATATACAATATCCAACATTTTGGCATGAGCCTTTTTCGAGGATTACATACACAAACAAAATGACATCACTTATCTGAGTGGCGTCCTCCTGACTAGGAAAACAACACAATAATGTTCAACACATACAGACAAATATAGGACGAAGAATTAGAGGAGATAAAGTATAGATTCACATGAATCCTATTTTAAAAAAATAAATAGACGTATGTCAGAAATGCTCCATATTATTTCAAGACATTTCTAAATTGACGATGAACAGTCTATATATCCATTCAAGCTAAGTGCTCTATTCATTTTATTTATTTATTTTTTAAAAATAGGATTCATGTGAATCTATACTTTATCTCCTCTCTCCAATTCTTCGTCCTGTATTTGTTTGTTTGATTAAGGCTCACGCTGAAACGTCACAACTTTGTGGTCGTTAAGTAATAAAACTGTTTCTACTTTTTTCCTAATTTATACATTTTGTATATGTTGCAAGTGTCAGCTTCCTTGTGCTTGCATCTTCTGACTGGGAATTATCATCTTGTGATGCAGGCTTCGGTAGCGTATTTTCTTATATTTATGTATTAAAATAAATGCTACCTGTATTAATTACATTCATTTGAGATCTTGGAAGTATCTTTTAAACTTTGCAGGACCGCAGACATCAAAACAAAGAAACAGCACGTTCCGAAAGTTGACAGGTCCCCAGAAGAACCACCCCCAATTGTTGTTGCTGTTGTTGGACCTCCCAGAGTCGGCAAATCAACCTTGTTGAGGTGTCTGGTTAAGAATTTCACCAAGCAGCGACTGACTGACATTCAAGGGCCAGTCACAGTTGTTGCAGGTACCTTATGGTTGGGTTGTGAGATACAACATTTATCTAAATATACAAACTAGGAGAAAAAGTAGGAATAGCTTTGTTATTTAACAGTTGTAAAGTTGTGACATTTCAGCGTTTTGTGAATAGTTGTATACCTACACACTAATTATTGTGTGTTACTAAAAACATTTATCTATGTTTTTCACTTGTGCTAAACATCTTATATCTTATATATCTTATATCCTTCCCGTGCCGTTAGACGTCACATAGGGCTCGCAAAGTAGTTCGCCAATTTTTCCTGTCTTCGGCGAGTCTTTCAACCTCATCAAAGGATTTTATGCCTGTTAACTTGGCCTCTCTTAATAATGTCCTTTTCAGAGTTTCACGCGGTCTGCCCCTTTTTCTTCGGCCTGTTGTGTTCCACTTGATAGCTTGTTTTGGGATTCTCTGCTCATTTCTTCTCATCAAGTGGCCAACATATGTCCATCTCCTTTTCCTGATCACCCGTGAGACTGGTTGTTGTTCAGTCATCTGTCTTATCTCTGCATTGTTCTTGAATTCATTCCACTTGATGCCGAGTATTTAAACATCATAGCCTTGATATTCAGTATGGATATTACATGAAGCTGTATAGCTGTAACAGCCATTAAAGAACTAATTTAAAAGGTATATTTTTTGTTTTGTAACTATTACAGATGCGTTTTGTTTTATTTCAGGCAAAAATCGACGACTGACCTTCATTGAGTGCAATAATGATATAAACTGCATGATTGACATTGGCAAAGTGGCTGATTTGGTATGAACTTTAATCAGAATTTCACATTCTTTGAAAAATTCCCCCCCCCCTCTTTTTTTTTATTAAGAAAAAAGTAGAAACAGCTTTATTAATTAACAATCACACAATTGTGATGTTTGGGTTTACACCTTAATCGTACGAGAACGTACAAGACAAAGAAATAGGGAAAGAAGATAAACTATAAATTCACATGAATGCTATACAGCAAATAGTAATGTTAAAAAAAATGGAGCACTTAGCTGTGACTTACAAGAAGCTGTGTCCAAGAGTGTGTGTGGTAGAGTGTATAGAATATTTAAATGGAGACGTGTGATAGGCTGGTGGTAACAGGGGGGTGGGCTGGTGGTAACAGGGGGGTGCTAAATGGTAAAAATAGGTTATTTCCCAGTAAAACCTGGCAAACATGTTAATTACAAATATGTTTGTTTGGGGTTGGGTGTTGTTTGGTAGTGATAAAGTTAAGGTTCTTTGGAAGTTTGAAGCGTATGAACTAAATTTAATGAGAAAGACGGGCTCCTGAGCTACCTCTGTCATCTTAAAATATCACCCACAAACGAATGTTCCTGCGGCTGTGGCATATAGCCTGCAGACCTGTCTACTCAAACCTCCGAGCACAGATCTGCCCCAAGGGAGAGGACCTGAAAGGAAAGCTATGGGGCTCCCACTGAAGCCTGGAGAAGATGGCAGACTCGGTATGGGCAGTGGAGCTGCAGATATAGCATGACCAGCATGGCACGAAAAAAAAAAGGATGATAAGGAAAGAGGCATTCGTAAAGTCTATTAATAGGCAAGCGTAATGTATGTATGTGTTTGTGTCATATTTATCTTCCCATTAGGCTTTACTGATGGTGGATGCTAAGCAGGGGTTTGAGATGGAGATCTTTGAGTTCTTCAACATCTGCCAGGCCACTGGCTTCCCTCGCTGTATGGGTGTCTTGAATCATCTGGATCTTTACAAGGACAACAAGGGCGTTCGTAAACGCAAGAAACAGCTCAAAAATAGATTTGAAGTAGAGTTATATAAGGTTTGTATCTCAGTCCGTGAAGTACCATATGCTGGTAAATAATGTGCCAAGTTCCCCTTTTGCTTCTTCTTCTTCTTCTTCTTCGTTCGCACTGTCTGTCTATATCTGCAGTCCTGTCTCTTGGATAAATTTCACTGTTTTTTGTAACTCATGTATGGAACCGTAGAGCTTATCTTCTTTAGTGGTTTCACTGGGCCAGTAATTATTTCTCAGTGTCTCGTAGTTGATGCAGTTCTGGAGGATATGTTCCACGGTTTGGGGCACCTGGGCACATGTACATAGATTAGTAGTACCAACCTTAAACTTTGTATACATATGACTTCGGAGTCGGCTGTGTCCTGTTCGGAGACGGAAGATGGTGACTTGTTCCTTTCTGTTTAGCATGTGATAGTCATCATGTGGTGGTGTTTGTGGCTTCCTGTAGGTTTTTATCATGCTTTTCTTCTGATTATAGGTGACTGGTATGTCTGGTTGCTCCATTTCAGTGCCCTCTTTGGCCAGATGGTCAGCTTTCTCATTGCCTGGTATCCCACAGTGGGAGGGAATCCATTGCAAAGTGACTCCATGTTGTAAGCCAATTTTTGACAAGGCATCCTTAAGGTCTGGTAGTTTGTTGCACTGAAGAGCCTCCAGTACTGATCTTGCATCTGTGAGAATTACTACAGGACATGTATCAATTCTGGAGTCTGATAGTTTTTCAACTGCAGCAAGAATTGCCCTAACTTCTG
>CM019702.1:57541888-57606489 GCA_009760885.1 Achatina immaculata
AGAGAGAGAGAAAGAGAGAGAGAGAAAGAGAGAGAGAGAAAGAGAAAGAGAGAAAGAGAAAGAGAAAGAGAGAGAGATTTTTAAATAAACCCCACGGTAAAAGCCCCGTGGTTTGCCGCTAGGAGGCAGCAGTAGCAAATATGTCGTTCAGTAAACGTGAGCAGTTTTGTGTTCTGATAACATTTCTTGATACTGTTGAAAACAGGTGCTGCCTTCTGGACTTCCGCTAGTCACTGTCGCTAAACAGTCACAGGTTCTTGAGTATTCCAAAACACAAAATGACTACTCACGTTTACTGTACGCCATATTTGCTACTGCCGCCTCTAGCGACAAACCACAGGAGCTCTGCGCGAGAGCTTTATTTAAGACAAAGAACTTGAAAAGTCTCTCTCTCTCTCTCTCTCTCTCTCTCTCTCTCTCCCTCTCTCTTGGCGCAGTATAATCATGATCTGTTATGTACTTTATTTGTTGCGAATTTTAAAAATATTTCAGGCACTCATGAATAACTTTGTATTTCAGTATTTTTCGCAGAGGAAAAGTGAAGTGATAGATGACTGTGATGATAAGGAAGCAGAGGGAAAGGAGAAAGTCTGTGCTGAGTGAAAACTAATAAGAGAAAGTAACTTCAGGGATGTAGCACAGGAAATAAGAACCACATTCTACCTTGAGGTCGTGTAGTTGAACCACCGTTTGTGAAGATGACCAGTATCTTGATGGCATTAGGCCGGCCACCTAAAGAAGAGTCAAACACTCTCTGGTTTAACACGTACTGGAGGGCGGCGTTTATGTCCGTGGCCCCGCCTAGGTACGGGGCTGTGCTAAATGTCTGCAGAGATTTGTATACATTCAATCAGTGAATGATTGAGTTTTTACGTACAAATAAAGCCAATATTGTTTATTATTCAACAACGTAATATACTTTTTAGGAACTAAAAAAACGTAATTCAGGTAAATATGTGTTTAAGCTAAAAATGAAGATTGACCTCCAGCAGACCACACGTGTTCAACTAGAGTCGCCAAGCTTAGTTAGCACTGTAGAATTTTCTACAATACACAGAGACATAGTAGAGTAATAGTAGTGTTTGTAATTAAAAGTAGTTGTAACGGTGTAAAGAAAAGTAGTTTTACTCGCATTTGTAGTTGCTGTAGCAGTGTAAGTAGTTATGGCAGGACTGTCAGAAGCAATAGTAGCACTGTCAGGAGCAATAGTAGCTTTGTCAGAAGCAATAGTAGCACTGTCAGAAGCAATAGTAGCTCTGTCAGAAGCAATAGTAGCACTGTCAGAAGCATTAGTAGCTCTGTTAGAAGCAATAGTAGCACTGTCAGAAGCAATAGTAGCACTGTCAGAAGCAATAGTAGATCTGTTAGAAGCAATAGTAGCACTGTCAGAAGCAATAGTAGCACTGTCAGAAGCAATAGTAGCTCTGTCAGAAGCAATAGTAGCACTGTCAGAAGCAATAGTAGCACTGTTAGAAGCAATAGTAGCTCTGTCAGAAGCAATAGTAGCTATGTCAGAAGCAATAGAGCTATGTCAGAAGCAATAGTAGCTCTGTCACAAGCAATAGTATCACTGTCAGAAGCAATAGTAGCTATGTCAGAAGCAATAGTAGCTCTGTCAGGAGCAATAGTAGCTCTGTCAGGAGCAATAGTAGCTCTGTCAGAAGCAATAGTAGCACTGTCAGGAGCAATAGTAGCACTGTCAGAAGCAATAGTAGCTCTGTTAGAAGCAATAGTACCACTGTCAGAAGCAATAGTAGCACTGTCAGAAGCAATAGTAGCACTGTCAGAAGCAATAGTAGCACTGTCAGAAGCAATAGTAGCACTGTTAGAAGCAATAGTAGCTCTGTCAGAAGCAATAGTAGCACTGTCAGAAGCAATAGTAGCACTGTCAGAAGCAATAGTAGCTATGTCAGAAGCAATAGTAGCTCTGTCAGGAGCAATAGTAGCTCTGTCAGGAGCAATAATAGCTCTGTCAGGAGCAATAGTAGCACTGTCAGAAGCAATAGTAGCTCTGTCAGGAGCAATAGTAGCTCTGTCAGGAGCAATAGTATCTCTGTCAGGAGCAATAGTAGCACTGTCAGAAGCAATAGTAACTCTGTCAGAAGCAATAGTATCTCTGTCAGAAGCAATAGTAGCTCTGTCAGAAGCAATAGTAGCTCTGTCAGAAGCAATAGTAGCACTGTCAGAAGCAATAATAGCACTGTCAGAAGCAATAGTAGCTCTGTCAGGAGCAATAGTAGCTCTGTCAGGAGCAATAGTAGCTCTGTCAGAAGCAATAGTAGCACTGTCAGAAGCAATAGTAGCTCTGTCAGGAGCAATAGTAGCACTGTCAGAAGCAATAGTAGCACTGTCAGAAGCAATAGTAGCTATGTCAGAAGAAGTAGTAGCACTGTTAGAAGCAATAGTAGCTATGTCAGAAGAAATAGTAGCACTGTTAGAAGCAATAGTAGCTCTGTCAGAAGCAATAGTAGCTATGTCAGAAGCAATAGTAGCTCTGTCAGAATCAATAGTAGCTCTGTCAGAAGCAATAGTAGCTCTGTCAGAAGCAATAGTAGCACTGTCAGAAGCAATAATAGCACTGTCAGAAGCAATAGTAGCTCTGTCAGGAGCAATAGTAGCTCTGTCAGGAGCAATAGTAGCTCTGTCAGAAGCAATAGTAGCACTGTCAGAAGCAATAGTAGCTCTGTCAGAAGCAATAGTAGCTCTGTCAGAAGCAATAGTAGCTCTGTCAGGAGCAATAGTAGCACTGTCAGAAGCAATAGTAGCACTGTCAGAAGCAATAGTAGCTATGTCAGAAGAAGTAGTAGCACTGTTAGAAGCAATAGTAGCTATGTCAGAAGAAATAGTAGCACTGTTAGAAGCAATAGTAGCTCTGTCAGAAGCAATAGTAGCTATGTCAGAAGCAATAGTAGCTCTGTCAGAAGCAATAGTAGCTCTGTCAGAAGCAATAGTAGCTCTGTCAGAAGCAATAATAGCACTGTCAGAAGCAATAATAGCTCTGTCAGGAGCAATAGTAGTTCTGTCAGAAGCAATAGTAGCTCTGTCAGAAACAATAGTAGCTCTGTCAGAAGCAATAGTAGCACTGTCAGAAGCAATAGTAGCACTGTCAGAAGCAATAGTAGCACTGTCAGAAGCAATAGTAGCACTGTCAGAAGCAATAGTAGCACTGTCAGAAGCAATAGTAGCATTATGTAGAAGCAGTAATAAAACTTGCAACTGTTTTTTAGTATTGTCCTAGTAGCAATACTGTGCTACCCGAAAGTAGTAGTAGCAGCAAGAGTAATAGTAGTAGCAGTGACAGTAGTAGTAACAGATATAACAACAGTAATAGTAGTAATAGTAGTAGTAGTAGTAGTAGTAGCGGCAGTTGTATTAGTTACAGCGGTAATAGTATAGTAGTAGTAGTAGTGGTGATAGTAGTAGCAGTAATACCAGTGGTAGTAGTATTATTGGTAGCAGCAAGAGTTTTGATAGCAGTAGTAGTAGTAGCAGTGGTCATAATAATAGTGGTAATAGTAGTAGTAGTAGTAGTAGTAGTAGCAGTAATAATAGTAGTAGCAGTAATAGTAGCAGTAATAGTAGTAGTAACAGTAATAGTAGTAGTAGCAGTAATAGTAGTAGCAGCAGTAATAGTAGTAGTAACAGTAATAGTAGTAGTAGCAGTAACAGTAGTAGCAGCAGTGGTGTTGTTCGTAGTAGTAGTAGTAATAGTAGTGGTAGTAGTAGTAATAGTAGTAGTAGCAGTAATAGTAGTAGTAGTAGTAATAGTAATAGTAGCAGTAATAATAGTAGTAGCAGTGGTGTTGTAGTAGTAGCAGTAATAGTAGTAGTAGCAGTAATAGTAGTAGTTGCAGTGGTGCTGTTCGTAGTAGTAGTAGTGGTGGTGGTGTTGCTCGTATTAGTAGTAGCAGTAGTAATAGTACTAGAAGTAATAGTAGTAGTAGCAGTGGTGTTGTTCGTAGTAGTAGTAGTAGCAGTAATAGTAGTAGTAGCAGTAATAGTAGTAGTAGCAACAATAGTAGTAGTAGCAGCAATAGTAGTAGTAGCAGCAGTATTAGTATTAGCAGTAATAGTAGTAGTAGCAGTAATAGTAGTAGTAATAATAGTAGTAGTAGTAATAGTAGTAGTAGCAGTAATAGTAGTAGTAGCAGCAATAGTAGTAGTAACAGCAATAGTAGTAGTAGCAACAATAGTAGTAGTAGCAACAATAGTAGTAGTAGCAGTAATAGTAGTAGTAGCAGTAATAGTAGTAGTAGCAGTAATAGTAGTAGTAGCAGTGGTGTTGTTCGTAGTAGTAGTAGTAGCAGTAATAGTAGTAGTAGCAGTAATAGTAGTAGTAGCAACAATAGTAGTAGTAGCAGCAATAGTAGTAGTAGCAGCAGTATTAGTATTAGCAGTAATAGTAGTAGTAGCAGTAATAGTAGTAGTAATAATAGTAGTAGTAGTAATAGTAGTAGTAGCAGCAATAGTAGTAGTAGCAGCAATAGTAGTAGTAACAGTAATAGTAGAAGTAGCAGTAATAGTAGTAGTAGCGGTAATAGTAGTAGTAGCAGTTGTGTTATTAGTAGTAGTAGTAGTAGTGGTGATAGTAGTAGCAGTAATACCAGTGGTAGTAGTATTATTGGTAGCAGCAAGAGTTTTGATAGCAGTAGTAGTAGTAGCAGTGGTCATAATAATAGTGGTAATAGTAGTAGTAGCAGCAGTATTAGTAGTAGCAGTAATAATAGTAGTAGCAGTAATAGTAGCAGTAATAGTAGTAGCAGCAGTATTAGTAGTAGCAGTAATAGTAGTAGCAGCAGTAATAGTAGTAGTAACAGTAATAGTAGTAGTAGCAGTAACAGTAGTAGCAGCAGTGGTGTTGTTCGTAGTAGTAGTAGTAATAGTAGTGGTAGTAGTAGTAATAGTAGTAGTAGCAGTAATAGTAGTAGTAGTAGTAATAGTAATAGTAGCAGTAATAATAGTAGTAGCAGTGGTGTTGTAGTAGTAGCAGTAATAGTAGTAGTAGCAGTAATAGTAGTAGTTGCAGTGGTGCTGTTCGTAGTAGTAGTAGTGGTGGTGGTGTTGCTCGTATTAGTAGTAGCAGTAGTAATAGTACTAGAAGTAATAGTAGTAGTAGCAGTGGTGTTGTTCGTAGTAGTAGTAGTAGCAGTAATAGTAGTAGTAGCAGTAATAGTAGTAGCAACAATAGTAGTAGTAGCAGCAATAGTAGTAGTAGCAGCAGTATTAGTATTAGCAGTAATAGTAGTAGTAGCAGTAATAGTAGTAGTAATATAGTAGTAGTAGTAATAGTAGTAGTAGCAGTAATAGTAGTAGTAGCAGCAATAGTAGTAGTAACAGCAATAGTAGTAGTAGCAACAATAGTAGTAGTAGCAACAATAGTAGTAGTAGCAGTAATAGTAGTAGTAGCAGTAATAGTAGTAGTAGCAGTAATAGTAGTAGTAGCAGTGGTGTTGTTCGTAGTAGTAGTAGTAGCAGTAATAGTAGTAGTAGCAGTAATAGTAGTAGCAACAATAGTAGTAGTAGCAGCAAGAGTAATAGTAGTAGCAGTGACAGTAGTAGTAACAGATATAACAACAGTAATAGTAGTAATAGTAGTAGTAGTAGTAGTAGTAGCGGCAGTTGTATTAGTTACAGCGGTAATAGTATAGTAGTAGTAGTAGTGGTGATAGTAGTAGCAGTAATACCAGTGGTAGTAGTATTATTGGTAGCAGCAAGAGTTTTGATAGCAGTAGTAGTAGTAGCAGTGGTCATAATAATAGTGGTAATAGTAGTAGTAGCAGCAGTATTAGTAGTAGCAGTAATAATAGTAGTAGCAGTAATAGTAGCAGTAATAGTAGTAGTAACAGTAATAGTAGTAGTAGCAGTAATAGTAGTAGCAGCAGTAATAGTAGTAGTAACAGTAATAGTAGTAGTAGCAGTAACAGTAGTAGCAGCAGTGGTGTTGTTCGTAGTAGTAGTAGTAATAGTAGTGGTAGTAGTAGTAATAGTAGTAGTAGCAGTAATAGTAGTAGTAGTAGTAATAGTAATAGTAGCAGTAATAATAGTAGTAGCAGTGGTGTTGTAGTAGTAGCAGTAATAGTAGTAGTAGCAGTAATAGTAGTAGTTGCAGTGGTGCTGTTCGTAGTAGTAGTAGTGGTGGTGGTGTTGCTCGTATTAGTAGTAGCAGTAGTAATAGTACTAGAAGTAATAGTAGTAGCAGTGGTGTTGTTCGTAGTAGTAGTAGTAGCAGTAATAGTAGTAGTAGCAGTAATAGTAGTAGTAGCAACAATAGTAGTAGTAGCAGCAATAGTAGTAGTAGCAGCAGTATTAGTATTAGCAGTAATAGTAGTAGTAGCAGTAATAGTAGTAGTAATAATAGTAGTAGTAGTAATAGTAGTAGTAGCAGTAATAGTAGTAGTAGCAGCAATAGTAGTAGTAACAGCAATAGTAGTAGTAGCAACAATAGTAGTAGCAACAATAGTAGTAGTAGCAGTAATAGTAGTAGTAGCAGTAATAGTAGTAGTAGCAGTAATAGTAGTAGTAGCAGTGGTGTTGTTCGTAGTAGTAGTAGTAGCAGTAATAGTAGTAGTAGCAGTAATAGTAGTAGTAGCAACAATAGTAGTAGTAGCAGCAATAGTAGTAGTAGCAGCAGTATTAGTAGTAGTAGTAATATAGTAGTAGTAGCAGTAATAGTAGTAGTAATAATAGTAGTAGTAGTAATAGTAGTAGTAGCAGCAATAGTAGTAGTAGCAGCAATAGTAGTAGTAACAGTAATAGTAGAAGTAGCAGTAATAGTAGTAGTAGCGGTAATAGTAGTAGTAGCAGTTGTGTTATTAGTAGTAGTAGTAACAGTGGTGATAGTAGTATAAATGTAAAGGTACCACTGCAATAGCAGTAGTACAATCAGAAACAAACAACACTTAATGTAACAGAAAATGTGAACATCACAAGTTATAACTTTAAAGTTAATCAAATGTAACAAATATTAAACGTACACTTAAGACTGTACAGGTATATATGTGATTTTCATGTTTTAACCTACAGGGCCTCACCACCAAAGAGTTAACTCAAGCAAGTCTTGATATGAAGTAAGTCTTATCTGAAACTTCCTGCCACGTTTAAACCTTTGCCCACAAAACAACACTCTTCCACGTGCATATTTTTTGTTATCAAACATAATAACCTCTGCATGTTTGATGGCTGTTTTAATATTTATGGTAATTTAAAATTACAAACTGCGAGCGGCGGAAGTCATATGACTGTAGTAAAAAACAAACAAACGTTTGAACAGTTCATTGGAGGCTCTGGGTTAAACTGTCCATTAAATAAGCTAAGAGGCGTGTACCTGCGCTAGTTGGTAGCGATCACTTATTTGACCTAGTTTGAAGAGAGACTGCACGTTGGAACCACTGAAAGTTGCGGCTCCGAAGCTGAACACAGACAAATCGAATCTGTTGGTGATATTCTGAGCGTAGAGAACAGCGTTCTGGAAGTAAGCTGGGGATATCCCGCTAGACGAGTCCAGTAGAAAGTAGACATCAGAATCATTGTAGCACTTGAACAATTTCACTGGAAAAGATAAACCATTTTTATTATCATAACAGTTCAATCTTTATAATGAGAATTTTAATTTAGTATAGAGAATATTTTGTAAATGAATGCGTGAACAAAGTACAATGTGAATTTCAGAATTCACTTCATAATTTCATCTTAAATTTTTTTTCAAGCATTATAACAGGAAACTCTCTACCGTAGAGATCGGAACAACAACACAACTCCTTCAGATCATCACAGGAAGTACCCCCCTGACACTCCTGACACTCTAAGGGGGGTGGGCCCCTCTGGGTCATGACTTCCAGAGGTCTTGTGAGCTGTTGCTTTTTTTTTCTCCGGTCCCGGGATTGAACCCGTGATCTTCTAGCTGCCACTGCACTTTTTTAAAGTGCGTCTTTAGTGATTTAGCTACGGAGGACTGGTATTGGTTGTGGCAAATGAAATTACTTACGTTCCCAATGCTTGTTTCGCATACTCCACAGCCAGCATGAGGCCTTTTCTGCTGCTTCTGAAAGGCTTTTCAATGCCCTTGCTCTTGCTTGTCCCTTTATGCCCAGTTGCTTACACAGGTCATATGCTGATGTTGCTACGAATCCTCTTGCTCTCACTTCTACAGCTATCACTTTTGCCCTGATTCCTGCCCCCTGCCTCAGTTGCTTGACCAGATCATTGTACTTCTCCAATTTGAATAAATGCTGTTCCTCTATTCTAGTTTCGTATGGGACCGTAAGCTCGATCATTATTAATTCCTGTTTTTCTGTGGAGTACACTACAATGTCTGGTCGCATTCCTGTGATCTTGATGGCAGTCGGGTATTCTCTTCTTTCTGGAAGGTCCGCTATCACATCTCAGTCATTTGTACCATCTAGCAGTGATGGTAAGGGAATGTCCCTGATTTCAATATTTGATGTCGTACCAGCATCTATGAAGTATTTAGGTGGGACCACAACTCTTTTGCTGTTATTTGCTTTATCTTGTGCCCTGTCTACGATGGCTACTAGTTCCTGCAGCACTCTGTTGTGCCGCCAGGTGTACCGTCCTTGCCCTAAAGACACTCTACATGCTGACAGCACATGTTCCAATGTTTGCCTTTCGTTGCAGAGAGGGCACTTTGTATCTTCTGATACACCCCATTTGTATAGGTTGGAGCCTGTAGGCAGAAGGTCATAAATAGCTCTGATGATGAAGCTGAGCCTCAAGGGTGCCATTTTCCAGATGTCATTCCATGTTAGTGATCTCTGGAGGACTTCCTCCCATGTTGTCCATTGCCCTTGTTGTGATTGTTGGACTGCCTTCTGGACCCGCTTGTCATCCTCTGAATTCCTTACTTCACTGATGATCATATCCCTTCTTTCCTTACAGGAGGCCTTTGACCACCACTTGATTTCGCCATGACCAAATCTCCTTCTGTTGGTCTGGGTGTACCCTACTACTTCTTTCAGCTCCTGCGTTTCCCTGGCTGTGGTCACTTCCTCGCCTACTTTCCATTTTCGTCCAGTTTTAAGTGTTGGCTGCACTTCTCGTACCACCGGATCTGTAGATTCTTGTAGCATCATTGCAAGTCTTGTTTTTCCTACCTTGTATTCTTCAACCACAGATTTGACTGGCAGCTGCAGTTTGCTCTTCTTGCAGTACAGCGCTACATCAGTTAATCCTGGTGGTACGCCCAACCACTTTCTTATGGCTTTATTTATCTTTCTTTCGACAGCCTCTACTGTGCTGGTACTTACTTCGTAAATGAGTAGTGGCCACATCAGTTTTGGAATCAGCATGAACTGGAAGCACGATATTTTGAACTTACCCAGCAGCCTGCTTTTGTCTATGATGCTCAGTCCATTCTGCGCCATTTCTATAACCTGCTTCACAGCACATGAGTCCTTCATGGATGCATCATATACTCTGCCAAGGCTCTTCACTGGCTCTTCCCCTACAGTCGGGATTATTTGATTTGCCACTGTGTACGATCTTTCTATCACTTTCCCTTTCATGAGTGACAGACTTCTTGACTTCTTTGGCTTGAAGCTCATGCGGCAGCATATGATAAGTCTATCCAAACACTCTAACATCTTTCGTGCCTGTGCTTCACTGGTTGTTATTACTATTGTATCATCCATGAATGCTTTTAGTGGTGGCATTTGACATCCATTTCTGAACCTTCTGTTGCTCCTTCTACTGCTCTCAGGATTACTTGCATGGCTAGTACGAACAGTATGGGAGATATTGTACTACCCATTGCAATTCCTACCTGGAGCTCGATCCATCTTGTAGTATATCCTGATATTCCAAACCTCATGAGGAACCCTGTGAAGTACCTTTTCAGCATATTTGTGATTTCTTTTGGCACATGATACATGTCTAGTGCTAGCCATATCATCTGGTGCGGTACTGAGCCATACGCATTGGCTAGGTCAAGCCATATTACCTGTAGATCTTGCTTTCCATATTTTGCCTGCTGAATAGCTTCCCAAATCATTGACGCATGCTCGAGACATCCTGGGAAACCTGGAATTCCTCCCTTCTGCACGGATGTATCAACGTAACCATTGTCTAGGAGGTATGTGGTTAGTCTTTTTGCCATCACAGAGAAGAATATCTTTCCTTCCACATTCAGAAGCGAGATCGGCCTGAACTGGTTGATTTCAGTGGAATTCTGCTCCTTGGGGATGTATACTCCGTTAGCCTTTTCCATTCCTTACATATGACTCCTTTGGTCCATGCTGTTCATAGGAGTGTATGAAGCTTCTTTAGTACTCCAGGGCATCTTTTGTATAGTATGTAAGGAACGCCATTTGGGCCTGGTGCTGACTTGCCTTTAGCTTTTCTTACAACGCTCTCTACTTCTTGTAAGGTTGGTGGGCTGCATTTGAATTTGCTGCCTGGTGCACAGGGCCACACTAGACCTTTCATCTGCTCGAAAGGTGTATGCTGATTTTTATCAGAGTATGTCTTGCTCAGATGCTTCTCGAGCACCTCCTTACCTGCTTTCAGTGTACCTGATTTTGACTGTTTAAATAACTGCTTGGCAAATCCGAAGGGATCTCTGTAGAACTTCTCTTTTGCGTATCTGGTTTCCCTCTTCCTTTTACATAGTCGTTCAGCTCTGCAAAGGGCATTGTGCTGGGATTTTAGATGCTGCCAAACCTGTCTTAGTCCTTCTTTTTCTGATTCATGTGCCTTCTTGAACATTTTCCGGGAGTGGTTCTTCTGCTGTCTTATTGGTTCTATTTTCCTGTGTCTTCTGGACTTTCTTGGTGTCACTTTTTCTCTTTTTGCCTGTTTGGTTCCAAACTCTTTGTGGCAGTGAAGATACATGATGTTACCAAATGCTTCCAGCTTTTGCTCCAGGTTTTTTTCTCTTAGCTGTTTGTCCAGTTCTTTGCATAATCCTGTGTCTAGGTTTTCCCATATGCTTTTTGCACTTGCTGGTGGAAAGTTAATCTTGTCTCTGGTCTCGTCGGAGGGCTGCATTGCCTCCCTGCTGCCTGAATCAACCTGAATATTCTCTGTACTGTGGTTTATATCCTAACAGAGATATTCTAATGTCTAACTGAGACTGGCGTCACAGTGCACTATTGAGTATTGGGCAGCAAGGAACCACCACATCCCTTCTTCGTTCTGTGTATCTTCATGCCACGTTGAGTGTTAAATTTCCAGCCACAGATGCATGGATACTCCATCCGAATTAATTGGGGCGGGCATGGTCGTTTCCGTATAGTCACCTGTGGATCCATCATTCTCCCCCCCCCCTTTTCGTTGAATCCTGGGGGCATTTCTTCTTTTTGGACCTTTTAGCAATAGTATGTCGGCTGACAGGGTTGCTGGCCCGGACAGCCCAGATCAGGGACGCTTTCCCAGTGAGGATTCTGCTTTTTCCCAGTGTCTGTCGGTCTTTCCCGACTGTCCATCGGTCTTTCCCAATTGTCAATGGCATCACCATGCTCCATATACTCTCTACTGTAGAGAGCGGAACAACAACACAACTCCTTCAGATCATCAGAGGAAGTACCCCCCTCAGACAAGTGTTTCGGTCCAATTAAACTCCTGACGCTCTAATTACTAAAATTAATTTTAATTCACTTAATGATTTTCCATAATTACATGCTCGTGACACGCTAACATGGAAATAATGACAGATTAAAAGATAGGTAGCAAGAATTAAATATGGCCACAAGAGACTAGAATACACCAAAAACAAGCAAAGTTCTGTATGTGATATATGATATACTGTAAGACAAGCAAAGTTCTGTAAGTGATATACTGTAAAACAAGCAAAGTTCTGTAAGTGATATACTGTAAGACAAGCAAAGTTTTGTAAGTGATATACTGTAAGACAAGCAGAGTTCTGTATGTGATATACTGTAAGACAAGCAGAGTTCTGTATGTGATATACTGTAAGACAAGCAAAGCATAGTTATGTATGTGAAATGGCAGATGTCTGTGACAAAACATAGACAGAAAGTACATGGACATAAATAGAACTCGCATGGACAAGGACAAAAGGACACAGTCTATGTAGTTTTTTTTAATGAAAAACGAAGAGAGAGTGGAAACAGAAGTAGATTCTTAGCACAAGACTGGATCTGACATATCTGAGTTACTGTCAGGACCTACACTAACGTTACATCATCTAGTCACATGTCACACATGCAGACCTCACAGGGGCGTAGTAGTGACGCTTGAGGGTACAGTTATAAACACTGCCACAGCACAAGCACTGCTTAAAATTATTTTCAGAACCTTCTAAGAAGAAATAATCTGAAAATGCGTTCGTTACATCCTTCCCGTGCCCTTAAACGTCACATAGGGCTCGCATGCTAGTTTGCCTAGTTCTGCAGTCTTCGGCGAGCTTTTCAACTTCATCAAGGGATTTTATATCTGTTCCACTTGTTAGCTTGTTTGGGATTCTCTGACTGTTTCTTCTCATCACGTAACCAACATATGTCCATCTCTTTCTGATCACCCATGAGGCAGGTTGTTGTTGTTTGCTCATCTGCCTTATCTCTGCTTTGTTCTTGAATTCGCTACACTTTATACCAGGTATTTTCCTGAGGCATTTGTTTTCAAAAGAATCTAATTTCTTGTCTATTTCTTTAGTTGTTTTCCAGCTTTCACATGCATAAATGAGGGTGGATATTACATTTGAATTGAATAATATTAACTTTGTTTATGTGCATATAACTTTTGAGTGCCATCTTTCTCAAGATTCTTGAAGATCAATGCTGCTTTTGTAATTTTAATTCTAACTTCATTTTTGGTGTCACCATCCTGATCTGTTTAGCTGCCGAGGTATGCAAATTGGTGGTCAAAGTCTGTGTTAGTCTTTTTCTGAAGCGTTACTGTAGATGTATTGACTTTCTAGAGATAACAGTCAGTCAGTCATTTGCATGTCCCTTGCGGAACTTTGCCTCCCTAACAGCTCTCCTGTAGTTCTCTCGGTTGTAAGGAAGATGAACTGCTGCTGATGCATCCATTCGCAGATTATCAATGATGTCTTGCAGCCATGTTCGCCTTGGTACTCCTCTCTTTCTTTTTACTACTATGTATCTTCCACGACTGTCTTCTCGAAATTCTCATGACGTTTAATATGTACAAAATATTTAGGTTTTCTCAGTTTAATCTTCCTTACTAACCAATCTTCTTCAATGTTAAGTTCTTGTAGTATGGATATATTTATTCTTTTCTCTGTACATGATATTTGAAAAACTATTCTGTAGCATTTACATTCAAAGGCATTTATGTGTTTCTCAGCTGTTTTGTTATGTGTCCAGGTCTCACAGGAACATGTTGGGAAAGATTCATACCCTTAAACATCTTATTTTTGTAGTTCTGTCTGTTCTTGTCCACAGCTCACTATAATCTTGTACTCATGTTTATTACCTTGCCTGCAGAAAAGCTCACTATAATCTTGTTCTACATGTCTATTACCTACACTGCAGACATGCTCACTATAATCTTGTACTCATGTTTATTACCTTGCCTGCAGACAATCTCACTATAATCTTGTTCTACATGTTTATTACCTTCACTGCAGACAAGCTCACTATAATCTTGTTCTACATGTTTATTACCTTCACTGCAGAAAAGCTCACTATAATCTTGTTCTTTATGTTTATTAACTTCACTGCAGACAATCTCACTATAATCTTGTTCTACATGTTTATTAGCTTCACTGCAAACAAGCTCATTATTATCTTGTACAGCGAGAATATTCGAAGAAAAATCATCACAGAAACAGGCATAATAATTGGAGGTTACAATATTAACAACCTTCGGTATGCTGTCGACACAGTACTGATAGCTGAAAACCAACAAGACCTGCAAAATCTCTTGAATAAAGTCGCCAAAGAAAGTGAACAGAAGGGCCTTATTTTGAACATTAAAAAAGACAGAGACTATGGTTATATCTAAGAAACAGAATCCAGTAACATTCAGTATAAAATTAAACGGAACTATTCTAAAGCAGGTGCAGAAATTCAAATACCTTGGAGCAGTAATAACTTCAAATGGGAAATGCAGAACAGAAATTAGGAACAGAATAGGCCGAGCAAAGACTACATTTCAGAGAATGAGAAACATATTAGCCAACACATCTTTATCAATGAATGTCAGAAAATGAATCCTAAAATGTTATATTGAACCTATCCTGTTATATGGAAGTGAATCATGGACAATAGGCAAGTCTGCACAAAAATCATTGGAAGCAGCAGAAATGTGGTTTATTAGAAGAATATTGCGAATCCCCTGGACAGCAAAAATAACTAATGAAGAATGTATGAGAAGAGCTGGAGAGACAAAAAACCTTGTCAAAAAGATAAGGGAGAGACAATGTACTTTCATAGGACATGCAATGAGAAGAGGGGGCATTGAAAATATCATAACAACAGGAAAAATAGAAGGAAGAAGATCAAGAGGAAGACCAAGAGAAATGATACTGGGCAATCTGACGGGATGGCGTGAGAGGAGATCACCAACTGAGCTGATGGCCTGCATGAAAGATCGGGTACTCTGGAGAAGCATAATAGTCAACGCCAGTCGGCACGGCACCTGATGATGACGATGATGATGTGTATATGTATATGTATATGTATGTGTATGTGTATATGTACATGCATATGTATGTGTATATGTATGTGTATATGTATATGTATTTGTATGTGTATGTGTATATGTATGTGTACATGTATGTGTATGTCTATATGTATGTGTATATGCATATGTATATGTATGTGTATATGTATGCATATATGTATGCGTATATGTATGTGTATATGTATGTGTATATGTATATGTATGTGTAGATGTATGTGTATTTGTATGTGTATATGTATATGTATGTGTATATGTATATGTATGTGTATATGTATGTGTATGTGTATATTTATGTGTATATGTATATGTTTATTTATGTGTATATGTATGTGTATATGTATCTGTATATATATGTGTATATTGATCTGTATATGTATATGTATGTGTATGTGTAATGTAATGTATGTGTATATGTGTGTGTATATGTAATTAATGTTTATATACGAGAAAAAAGTTTGCGTGAAAAACAGATAATTTGCAGGTGTCCAGAATAACAAATTAGGTTCTTGAAATTTGAATTTACAAAAGAATTAGAAATATTTCATAAACGTCGTGTAATTCTGTAAAGGGGTGATGACCATGATATTTTCCTTTGTCCAAGATATTTGTTCCATCTTTCGCCAAAACGACATCTCTGTTGCTTCCAGTTGCTTTGTCATCATTTCACAGCCATTTAACAATATTTATTCTACATAGCACTGTAAGACTCTTTTTCTCGCGTTTAGGGACATTTTCTTATTTGCTCCTGAGAGAATGATACGAATGATGAGATAATCTTCAGATTGTGCAGACAAAATGAAAGCAAGAGGAGAGATAGATGTCTGTGGACATGACCATACTTACCTGTGCAAACCTCCGAAGCTGTTAGCATGTGTAGACGGCCAGCAGCAACATTTGTGTTGCCCAGGTTGGTTACCACATCCAGAGCCTTCTCAACCACCAGCTCCTGTAGCTCTGGAATATTCGGGTTAGACACGCCAACAGCGATGATGTTCACGCCTTCCGCCTTCAGCTGGTTGGCGGTACTTGCAGCTACAACAAACATAAAGATATCAAAAATTGTGGCTACAACACAGATACAGACAGCAAAAACTGTGGCAACAACAAACACGCACAGAGAAAAAAATTGAATTACAACAAATATACACAGAGCAAAAACTGTGGCTACCACATACAAAAACAGAAAAAAATGTGCCTACAACAAACATACACAGAGCAAAAATTGTGGTTCTAATAAACATACACAGAACAAAAATTGTGGCTACAACAACTATACACAGAGCAAAATTGTGGCTGCAAAAAAAAACATGCAGACAGAACAAATTGTGACTGCAACAAACATACAGAGGGCAAAATTTGTGGCTGCTACAAGCATAAAGAGAGCACACATTGTGGCTGCAACAAATATATATATATATATATATAGAGAGAGAGAGAGAAAGAGAGAGAGAGAGAGAGAGAAAGAGAGAGAGAACTGCGATTGCAACAAACATTCGGAGAGCAAAAATTGTGGTTGTAACAAATATATAGGAAGCAAAAATTGTGGCTGCAACAAAAATATAGAGAGCAAAATTTGTGATTCTAGCAAATATATGGAGAGCAACAATTGTGGTTGTATCAAACATATGCAGAGCAAAGGTTCTTGTTATAACAAACATATGGAGAGTAAAAATTGTGGCTGCAACAAATATATAGAGAGCAAAAACTGTGGTTGTAACAAATATATAGAAATAACAAAATTATGGCTGCAGCAAACATACAAAGAGCAAATATTGTGGCTGCAACAAACATACACAGATCAAAAATTGTGATTGCAACAAACATATAGAAAAAAAATTGTGGCTGTAACAAACATACACGGAGCAAAAATTGCGACTGCAACAAACATATAGAATGCAAAAATTGTGGCTGCAACAAACATACACAGAGCAAAACATGTGGTTGTAAGAAACATAGGCGGATTCAAAAATTGTGACTGCAACAAACGTATGGAGAGTAAAACTTGTGGTTTAAACATACATATACAGAGTAAAAATTGCTGATGCAATAAACATACAGAGCAAAAATTGTGGTTGCATTCAATATATAGAGAGCAAAAATTATGGCTGCAACAAAAAAAAAATGTAGAGATCAAAACTTAAGTTTCCAACAAACATATAGAAAACAAAAATTGTGAACTCAACAAACACACAGAAAGCAAAATATTTGGCTGCAGCAAACGTATAGAGAGTGAAAATTTTAGTTGTAACAAACATATAGAGAGCAAAAATTGTGGTTGCAAGAAACACACAGAGAGCAAAATTTACGGCTATAACTAAATATAGAAAGCCAAAATTGTGGTTGTAACAAACATATATATATATATATATATATATATATATATATATACAGCAACAATTATGGCTGCAACAAACAAATAGAGAGCAAAAATTGTGATTGTAGCAAATATATATATTGGAAAAATTATTTCTGCAACAAACATACAGGAAGCAAAATTTGTGGTTGCAAAAAAATATAGAGAACAAAAATTGTAATTGTAGCAAATATACACAAATCAGAATTTTTGGTTTTTGCAAACATACAGAGAGAAAACATTGTGGCTGCAAAAAACATATAGAGAGCATAAATTGTGTTTGTAGCAAACATACACATATAACAAAATTGTGGCTGTAACAAACACACAGATAGACAAAAATTGCAGCTGGAACAAACGTACAAAGAGTGAAGGTTGTGGCTGTATCAAATATACACAGGGGAAAAAAAACTGTGTTTGTAACAAACATACGGAGAGCAAAAACTGTGGTTGCAACAAACATACGGAGAGCAAAAACTGTGGTTGCAACAAACATACGGAGAGCAAAAACTGTGGTTGTAACAAGCATACACAAAGCAAACATTGTGGTTGCAACACACATATAGAGAGCAAAAATTGTGGTTGCAGCAAACATACGGAGAGCAAAAACTGTGGTTGCAACAAACATACGGAGAGCAAAAACTGTGGTTGTAACAAGCATACACAAAGCAAACATTGTGGTTGCAACACACATATAGAGAGCAAAAATTGTGGTTGCAGCAAACATACACAGAGCAAAAATTGTGGATACAACATACATGCAGAGAGCAAAATTGTGGCTGCAAAAAAATATACAGAACAAAAAAATATGGTTGCAACAAACTAACAATGAACAAAAATTGTTATTCCAATAAACATACACAGAGAAAGATTTGTGGTTACAACAAACATTTAGAGAGCAAAAGTTGTGATTGCAACAAACATATAGAAAGGAAAAATTGTGGTTGCAGCAAACATGCACAGAGTTAAAATTGTGGTTGCAAGAAAAACATAGAGAGCAAAAACTTTGGTTGCAATAAATATATAGAAAGCAAAAATTTTGGCTGCAGCAAACATATATATATGTCAAACATTTTGTCTGCAACAAACATACACATAGCAAAAATTGTGGCTGCAGCAAACATATATATATATCAAACATTTTGTCTGCAACAAACATACACATAGCAAAAATTGTGGCTGCAGCAAACATACAGAGAGGAAATATAGTGGGTGCAATAAACGTACAGAGTGTAAAAACTGTGATTGTAACAAACATACATACAGCAAAAATTGTGGTTGCAATAAACATATAGAGATCAAAAATTGTGTTGCAACAGACATACACAGCGTAAAAATTGTGATTGCAACAAGTATATAGAGATCAACATTTCTGACATCAGTAAACATATCTCTCTCTCTCCTCTCTCTCTCTCTCTCTCTCTCTCTCTCTCTGAACCTTAAGTGCCCAGGGCACATGGGGCTTCCGCAAGGGTTTTCAACAAATGTCTGTCTTTGCCTTTTTTTCTGCTCTTGTTCAGGTGAGCCCTCTTTTGCTCAACATCCTTTCTGTTGTTCTTCTCCATGTTTCTTTTAGTC
Source organism: Achatina immaculata (assembly GCA_009760885.1). NCBI lineage: Eukaryota > Metazoa > Mollusca > Gastropoda > Stylommatophora > Achatinidae > Lissachatina > Lissachatina immaculata. The sequence goes on from CM019702.1 coordinate 57,560,442, forward strand.
TATCCTTACTTCTGTTCCACTGTGGTGTCCATCTTAGTGCTATTTTTGGTACTGTGTTGTCATTCATTCGGAGCACATGTCCCAACCATCGCCAGCGTCTTTCCTCAATAATTGCTGTCAATGGCTTCATCTGCATTTCTGCCAACAAGATATTAATTCTTATGGTGTCTGGCCAAAATATTTTTCTAATTCCTCGCAAACATTTAGTTTGGAAAGAATTCAACTTGTTTTCTATGGTTTTGGTGATTTTCCAGCATTCACTTTCATAGAGCAGCACGCCTAGAACATTACTCTTAAATATCCTGATTTTCGTATTTATGCTTAGTTTTTTAGATTTCCATATAGTCTGCAGCACTGCAAAAGCCTGGTTTGCTCTAGTAAGTCTACTGTTGATGTCATCTGTGCTGTCTCCATTTTCTACTGCCAAGGTATACAAATTCTTTGACCTCCTCCACTAACTTGCTATCTACTCTGAGTACATTTCTGTTGTTCACATTTTGTTTCATTAACTTTGTCTTTCCTACGTTGATCTTTAGTCCTATGTTGTTTGCATTCTGAGTTAGCTTGTTTATTTTATCTTGCATATCTTTGTGACTGCTTGATAGTAGAAAAATGTCGTCCGCAAAGTCAAGGCCCTGCAGCACTGTGTCAAGGGTATATATAGTGAGTAAAAATTGTGGTTGCAACAAACTTACACAGATCTAAAATTGTCGCTGAGATAAACATACACATAGCTACATTTTTGTTTTCAACAAGCATACAGAGAGCAAAATTTGTGGTTGCAACAAACATCCACAGTGCAAAAAGTGTGGTTACAACAATCAAACACAGAGCAAAAATTGTATTTCCCAAAAGATGAAGAGAGCAAAAATTGTGGTTGTAACAAAAATATAGAGAGCAAAAATTGTGGCTGCAACAAGCATACACAGAGCAAAATTGTGGCTACAACAAATATAGACAGGGCAAAAATTGTGGCTGCAGCAAACATAAACAGAGCAAAAATTGTGGCTACAACAAACATAAACAGAGCAAAAATTGTGGCTGCAACAAACATAAACAGAGCAAAAATTGTGGCTACAACAAACATAAACAGAGCAAAAATTGTGGCTGCAACAAACATAAACAGAGCAAAAATTGTGGCTGCAACAAATATAAACAGAGCAAAAATTGTGACTACAACAAACTTATAGAGAGCAAGAATTGTGGCTGCAACAAACATAAACAGAGCAAAAATTGTGGCTGCAACAAGCATAAACAGAGCAAAACTTGTGAACGGGCGGGGCTTGGTAGTCGTGACACGGCTGGTCACGATGACCACGCCCAGGATCCGCAGGTAAATTATCACGTATGTTCTAGTGGGATTCTTTTGATCACGTGATGGGAAGATAAGCTGGAGTAGCGGTCCTCAGACTCTTTTGCCGCATGGCCCACATTTAAAGGTCAAACGTTTTTGCGGCCCAGTAATAAAGTGCTTTATATTTGCAAGGTATAAATCTAATTTTATAAAATATTATGTAATATTTTCTCTACATGTTTAACTGCATATTCACTGCTACACAAAAGTTCTTTATATTTACCTTTAAGATGTCACTGTTTCCGGTTGGATAGTGTGTCTGTTCTGGCTGGATTTTATGACAAACACACTCGAAGATCATCCTCCACGTTCTTTCTTGAACGATATTTGGTTTTCATGGCATTCAGTATAGAAAATGAAACTTCACATAAATTAGTTGTTGAAAAAGGTAGAAGAACTTTCGTCATCAGGGCTGACAAAAACGGATATTCCAGCGAAACAGTGCACCAAAAGGAAGAGATATCCACAGCCGGGTCGTTAAATTTGATTTGTAATGTGTAATCCGCTAGACAGTTCCGCTAATTCTTCTTGTGCACGATCGGTTAATTCAGACACTGAACACTGAAAAGGATTACGAATCCAATCGTACGCTTTAATTTCTTCGGGTATTGTCAAAATATTCAGCAAGAGATGTCAGATGCTCTTCTGTTACACCGATGACCCCTTCCAGAACCTCGCCATTAACTTGCTCTCTATAAATTCACAGAAGAAGTGAAACATATCTTGTGTTTTCTTCTCGAGTTGCGTGCGCCAAAGTTGTAGTTTTTTCTTAAAGGCTGAACTTTGTCTTATGTCTTGAGTATACTGGCATCTTTCCTCTGCAGTGACATGTTCAAACTGTTCAAAGGGCTAAAAATGTCAGCAAGGTATGCCAGCATGACAAGCCACCTTACCTGCCAGGTCAAGATTATGTTCTGTCAAAAATTGCAACAATTCTAAACGAAGCTCGAACACCCTTGCAAGAACTTTTCCTCTGGACAGCCAACGCACAGCTGAATGCAATAGAACAGGCTTGTGTTCTGCATCTGACTCAATACAAAGATGTGCAAATAATCGATTCTTCACTGTTCTAGTTTTAATAAGTTTACAATCCGAACACAGTCTTCGAGTACAGATCCCAGAATTTCATTCAACTTCTTTTAAGCGAGTGCCTCACGATGGATCATGCAATGTGTGCCTACAATCTCAGGTGACACTTGCTTTATGCGAGTTACAACACCACTGTTGCGGCCAGTTATTGTGGCAGCACCGTCAGTGCAAACACCGATGCAGTTCGTCCACTGTAGTCAAAAAGTTGTGGAAAAAAATCGTTTAAAACATGAAATATTTCATCGGCCTTCGTTCTCGCTGGCAGTGACTTGCAAAAAAAAATCCTCTTGCTTGCTATTTTTCCAACAATAACGAACATAAACAAGCATCTGTGACTTGCCGGTGATGTCAGTTGACTCATCTAACTGTATAGCAAAATTATTAGATTGTCATCGATCAGTTAGCTGCAGGACAATGTCCTCGGACATTTCAGATATTATTCTGCGGATAGTATCGTTCGAGATGGGAATGCTTTTCAGTTTTGTAGTTTATTTTGAGCCGAACAATACGTCACACATCTAAACAGCGGCTGGCATGATAAGAACTTCTCCAATCGTGTGCGGTTTCTTTGATTTTGCGATTTTCTGAGCAGTCAGACATGATGCTTTAAGAGCTTTTTCGTTGAGAGTGGCTCTTGTTTTTAACACTGTCTTCTGATTACTATATACTTCGGCTTTACGTTCGAAAAATTCTTTGGTTTTGTTCTGTAGATCTGGATGTCTTGTAGTTAGATAACGACGCAATTTCGTCGGCTTCATTGCCTCATTAGAGAGCAGTTGCAAACAAATAACGCACTGTGGCAGATTTTAGTCATTTGTTGATGGAACGAAACCGTACTTAATGCACTCCACATCATATTTTCCAGCGTATTAAGTTTTCTTACAAGTATCAACGTTAACGTCGTCTCAATCACAGTGACTTTCGCTGCCACTACTATCAATTTGTTTTCACAAAGTCGAAGGCTTACGTTTCATAAATCGATCCATTTTAATGCCTAAAGTTTTAAAGTTTAAACAATAAAAAGGCTATCCGACAAGTCTCTACGATCACTACGTGGGTGATTGGAATTCGTTGATTAATCCAATACGAATTACACACACCAACATGACCGAACGGCGGCTCTCAAGCCAACGAAATATGATTTTTAAACTAATATAATTGCTGACAATTATATTTCACTTCCGATCTCTAGCAGAATCTACGCTGACTGTTCTCTAAAATTACATTGAACTGTACGTTTCAGCAACCTGGTCAGACAGATGGTGTCTGACAGACATTTACTGTACGCCATATTTGCTACTGCCGCCTCTAGCGACAAACCACAGGAGCTCTGCGCGAGAGCTTTATTTAAAACAAAGAACTTGAAAAGTCTCTCTCTCTCTCTCTCTCTCTCTCTCTCTCTCTCTCTCTCTCTCGACGCAAGTATAATCATGATCTGTTATGTAGTTTATTTGTTGCGAAAGTTTTAAATATTTCAGGCACTTATGAATAACTCTGTATTTCAGTATTTTTCGCAGAGGAAAAGTGAAGTGATAGATGACTGTGATGATAAGGAAGCAGAGAGAAAGGAGAAAGTCTGTGCTGAGTGAAAACTAATAAGAGAAAGTAACTTCAGGGATGTAGCACGGGAAATAAGAGCCACATTCTACCTTGAGGTCTTGTAGCTGAACCACCGTTTGTGAAGATGATCAGTATCTTGATGGCATTAGGCCGGCCACCTAAAGAAGAGTCAAACACTCTCTGGTTTAACACGTACTGGAGGGCGGCGTTTATGTCTGTGGTTCCGCCTAGGTACGTGGCTGTGCTAAATGTCTGAAGAGATTTGTAAACATTCAGTCAGTGAATGATTGAGTTTTTACGTACAAATAAAGCCAATATTGTTTATTATTCAACAACGTAATATACTTTTTAGGAACTAAAAAAAAACGTAATTCAGGTAAATATGTGTTTAAGCTAAAAATGAAGATTGACCTCCAGCAGACCACACGTGCTCAACTAGAGTGGCCAAGCTTAGTTAGCACTGTAGATTTTTTCTATAATACACAGAGACATAGTAGAGTAATAGTAGTGTTTGTAATTAAAAGTAGTTGTAATGGTGGAAAGAAAAGTAGTTTTACTCGCATTTGTAGTTGCTGTAGCAGTGTAAGTAGTTATGGCAGGACAGTTAGAAGCAATAGTAGCACTGTCAGAAGCAATAGTAGCACTGTTAGAAGCAATAGTAGCTCTGTCAGAAGCTATAGTAGCACTGTCAGAAGCAATAGTAGCACTGTCAGAAGCAATAGTAGCTCTGTCAGAAGCAATAGTAGCACTGTCAGAAGCAATAGTAGCTCTGTCAGAAGCAATAGTAGCTCTGTCAGAAGCAATAGTAGCTCTGTCAGAAGCAATAGTAGCTCTGTCAGAAGCAATAGTAGCACTGTCAGAAGCAATAGTAGCTCTGTCAGAAGCAATAGTAGCTCTGTCAGAAGCAATAGTAGCTCTGTCAGAAGCAATAGTAGCTCTGTCAGAAGCAATAGTAGCATTATGTAGAAGCAGTAATAAAACCTGCAACTGTTTTTTAGTATTAGTAGTCCTAGCAGCGGTCCTCTGCTACAAGAAAGAAGTAGTAGCAGCAGGAGTAGTAGTAGTAGTTATAATAATAATAATAATAATAATAGTAGAAGTAGTAGTAGTAGTAGTAGTAATAGTAGTAGTAGTAGTAGTAGTAGTAGTAGTAGTAGTAGTAGTTATAATAATAATAATAATAATAGTAGAAGTAGTAGTAGTAGTAGTAGCAGTTATAATAATAATAATAATAATAGTAGAAGTAGTAGTAGTAGTAGTAGTAGTAGTTATAATAATAATAATAATAATAGTAGAAGTAGTAGTAGTAGTAGTAGTAGTAGTAGTAGTAGTAGTAGTAGTTATAATAATAATAATAATAGTAGAAGTAGTAGTAGTAGTAGTAGTAGCAGTAGTAGTAGTAGTTATAATAATAATAATAATAGTAGAAGTAGTAGTAGTAGTAGTAGTTCATTCATTCATTCCTTTGCATGTCCCTTGCGGAACTTTGCCTCCCAAACAGCACTCCTGTAGGCCTCTCGGTTGTGAGCAAGATGGCCTGCTGCTGCTGCATCCATTTCCAGATCATCAACGATGTCTTGCAGCCATCTTCGTTTCGGTCTTCCTCTTTTTCTTTTTCCCATTATGTATCCTTCCAATACGGTCTTCTCTAAATTATCATGACGTTTAATGTGGCCAAAATATTTAAGTTTTCTCTCTTTAATCCTCTTTACTAGCCAGCCTTCTTCAATATTAAGCTCTTGTAGTATAGATATATTTGTTCTTTTTTGTGTCCACGATATTTGGAGAACTCTTCTATAGCATTTACATTCAAAGGCATTTATGTGCTTCTCAGCTGTTTTGTTAAGTGTCCAGGTCTCACAGGCATATGTTGCTATGGGAAAGATGCATGCCCTTAAAAATCTTATTTTTGTGGTTCTGTCTGCTCCTCTCCACAGATTCTTTATTTGTTTTACTTTCTGAAGAGCAATAGATGTCCTCCTTTTAATTTCCCTCATTGTATCTCCATTATTAGTTAGTAGTGATCCAAGATATTCAAAACTCTCCACTTCTTCCAGTTTTTCCTCACTGATACATATTTCAGTTGCCTTATTTGTTTTGTCAGTTGTCATCACTTTAGTTTTCTTTGCATTAAGATAGAGGTTCTGCTCTTCGCTGTTCTTGCGGACTGACATAATTAGTTTTTCCATTCCTTCTTGTGTTGTGGACAGCAATACTGTGTCATCAGCATATCTAATCTCTGGTATTTCATAACCTCCAACTGTTATGGCATCGTAATATTCTTTATCTACATCTTCTCTAACATTCCTCATTATATTTTCAGTATACAAGTTAAATAAGTAGGGTGACAATATGCACCCCTGTAGTAGTAGTAGCAGTTATAATAATAATAATAATAGTAGTAGTAGTAGTAGTAGTACTAGTAGTAGTAGTAGTAGTTATAATAATAATAATAATAATAGTAGAAGTAGTAGTAGTAGTAGTAGTAGTAGTAGTAGTTATAATAATAATAATAATAATAGTAGAAGTAGTAGTAGTAGTAGTAGTAGTAGTTGTAGTTATAATAATAATAATAATAATAGCAGAAGTAGTAGTAGTAGTAGTAGTAGTAGTAGCAGTTATAATAATAATAATAATAATAGTAGAAGTAGTAGTAGTAGTAGTAGTAGTAGTAGTAGTAGTAGTAGTAGTAGTAGTTATAATAATAATAATAATAATAGTAGAAGTAGTAGTAGTAGTAGTAGTTGTAGTAGTTATAATAATAATAATAATAATAATAATAGTAGAAGTAGTAGTAGTAGTAGTAGTAGTAGTAGTTGTTATAATAATAATAATAGTAGAAGTAGTAGTAGTAGTAGTAGTAGTAGTAGTAGTAGTCGTAGTAGTAGTAGTAGCGGCAGAGGTATTAGTTAAAGCGGGAATAGTATAGTAGTAGTAGTAGCAGTGATGATAGTTATAGTAGTAGCAGCAGTAGTAGCATTGGTAGTGGTATTATTGGTAGCAGCAACAGTTTTAATAGTGGTGATAGCAGTAGTAGTAGCAATGGTCATAATTATAGTGGTAATAGTAGTAGTAGCAGCAATAGTAGTAGTAGCAGTGGTGTTGTTAGTAGTATTAGTAACAGTCGTGATAGTAGTAGTATAAATGTAAAGGTACCACTGCAATAGCAGTAGTAAAATTAGAAACAAACAACACTTAATGTAATAGAAAGTGTGAACATCACAAGTTATAACTTTAAAGTCAATCAAGACTGTACAGGTATATCCGTGATTTTCATGTTTCAACCTGCAGGGCCTCACCAACAAAGAGTTAACTCAAGCAAGGCTTGATATGAAGTAAGTCCTATTTGAAACTTTTAAATGTTTAAATCTTTTCCCACAAAACAACACTCTTGGCACATGCATATTTTTTGTTATCAAACATCATAACCTCTGCATATTTGATGGCTGTTTTAATATTTATGGCAATTTAAAATTACAAACTGCGAACGGCGGAACAAAGTCATATGACTGTAGTAAAAACAAACAAACAAACGTTTGAACAGTTCATTGGAGGCTCTGGGTTAAACTGTCCATTAAATATGCTAAGAGACGTGTACCTGCGCTAGCTGGTAGCGATCACTTATTTGACCTAGTTTGAAGAGAGACTGCACGATGGAACCACCGAAAGTTGCGGCTCCGAAGCTGAACACAGACAAATCGAATCTGTTGGTGATATTCTGAGCGTAGAGAACAGCGTTCTGGAAGTAAGCTGGGGATATCCCGCTAGACGAGTCCAGTAGAAAGTAGACATCAGAATCATTGTAGCACTTGAACAGTTTCACTGGAAGAGATAAACCATTTTTATTGTCATAACAGTTCATCCTTTATAATGAGAATTTTAACTTTCTATAGAGAATATTTTTTTAATGAATACATGCAAAAAAAAGTTCAATGTGAATTTCAGGATTCACTTCATAATTTCATCTTAAATTTTCTTTTCGAGCATTAATTTTAATTCTCTGAATGATTTTCCATAATTACATGCTCATGATATGCGACATAGAAATAATGACAGATTAAAAGATAGGTGGCAAGAATTAAATATGGCCACAAGAGACTAGAATACACCAAAGTCGATATACTGTAAGACAAGCAAAGTTCTGTATGTGATATACTGTAAGACAAGCAAAGTTCTGTATGTGATATACTGTAAGACAAGCAAAGTTCTGTATGTGATATACTGTAAGACAAGCAAAGCATATTTATGTATGTGAAATGACAGATGTCTGTGACAAAACATAAACAGAAAGTACATGGACATAAATAGAACTCGCATGGACAAGGACAAAAGGACACAGTCTATGTAGTTTTTTTTTTTAATGAAAAACGAAGAGAGAGTGGAAACAGAAGTAGATTCTTAGCACAAGACTGGATCTGACATATCTGAGTTACTGTCAGGACCTACAGTAACGTTGCATCATCTAGTCACATGTCACACATGCAGACCTTACAGGGGCGTTGTAGTGGCGCTTGAGGGTACAGTTATAAACACTGCCACAGCACAAGCACTGCTTAAAATTATTTTCAGAACCTTCTAAGAAGAAATAATCTGAAAACGTGTTCGTTACATCCTTCCCGTGCCCTTAAACGTCACATAGGGCTCGCATGCTAGTTTGCCTAGATCTGCTGTTCTCGGCGAGCTTTTCAACTTCATCAAGGGATTTTATACCTACTAATTTGGCCTCTCTTAACAATGTCCTCTTTAGCGTTTCACTTGGTCGACCTCTTTTTCTTCGGCCTGTGGTGTTCCACTTGATAGCTTGTTTGGGATTCTCTGAGTGTTTCTTCTCATCACGTGACCAACATGTCCATCACTTTCTGATCACCCATGAGGCAGGTTGTTGTTGTTTGCTCATATGCCTTATCTCTGCTTTGTTCTTGAATTCGCTACACTTTATACCAGATATTTTCCTGAGGCACTTTTTTTCAAAAGAATCTAATTTCCTGAATATTTCTTTAGTTGTTTTCCAGCTTTTACATGCATAAATGAGGTTTGATATTACATTTGAATTAAATAATCTTAACTTTGTTTTTATGCATATAACTCCTGAGTGCCATCTTTCTCAAGATTCTTGAAGATCAATGCTGCTTTTGTAATTTTAATTCTAACTTCATTTTTGGTGTCACCATCCTGGTCTGTGTAGCTGCCAAAGTATGCAAATTGGTGGCCAAAATCTGTGTTAGTCTTTTTCTGAAGTGTTACTGTAGATGTATCGACTTTCCAGAGATAGCAGTGAGTTAATCATTTGCATGTCCCTTGCGGAACTTTACCTCTCTAACAGCTCTCCTGTAGTTCTCTCGGTTGTAAGCAAGATGCCCAACTGCTGATGCCTCCATTCGCAGATTAGCAATGAAATTTTGCAGCCATCTTCGCCTTGGTATTCCACTCTCTCTTTTTACTACTATGTATCTTTCTAAGACTGTCTTCTCGAAGTTCTCATGACGTTTAATATGTACAAAATATTTAAGTTTTCCCGGTTTAATCTTCCTTACTAACCAATCTTCTTCTATGTTAAGTTCTTGTAGTATGGATATATTTGTTCTTTTCACTGTACATGATATTTGGAGAACTCTTCTGTAGCATTTACATTCAAAGGCATTTATGTGTTTCTCAGCTGTTTTGTTATGTGTCCAGGTCTCGCAGGCATATGTTGCGATGGGAAAGACACATGCCCTTAAACATCTTATTTTTGTAGTTCTGTCTGTTCCTGTCCACAGCTTATTTAGTTGTTTTACTTTATGAAGAGTGAAAGATATCCTCCTTATAATTTTCATCATTGTATCTCCATTATTATTTGGTAGTGATCCAAGATATTTAAAACTCCCCACCTCTTTCAATTTTTCCTCAATGATATATATTTATCACTTGGTATATATAATTACAACAAATTTGGGATCTAGAAAAAGCCCCAGAGGAGTGGAAAACTGGGCTTATAGTAAATCTACCAAAGAAGGGTAACCTCAGAGATTGCGGGAACTGGAGAGGCATTACCCTACTGCCACTCACCAGTAAAGTATTTCGCAGAATAAACATCAACAGAATTGTACCAACATTTGAGGAAAAACTTCGGAAAGAGCAGGCAGGATTTAGGAAAGGAAGATCATGCATAGACCACATATTTGTACTTAGACAAATATTAGAACAGGCAAATGAGTGGCATAGCACAACATATGCATTATCCATAGATTTTGAGAAAGCCTTTGACAGAGTCAACAGAGATGCACTGTGGAAATCCTAAGATGGCATGGCCTCCCCCACAAGATAGTAAATGTAATCAAAGCCCTATATGAGGGTTTTCAGTGCAAAGTGATCTGTGGAGAACATACCTCCAGCAGCTTTAGGGTACAAACAGGAGTGAAACAGGGATGTGTACTATCACCAACATTATTTATCTTGGCAGTAGACTGGTTAATGAAGGAGGCAACATCAGACAAACGCAGAGGATTACAATGGACCCTTGACAAAGTGCTGGAGGACCTTGACTTTGCGGACGACATTTGTCTATTATCAAGCAGTCACAAAGATATGCAAGATAAAATAAACAAGCTAACTCAGAATGCAAACAACATAGGACTAAAGATCAACGTAGGAAAGACAAAGTTAATGAAACAAAATGTGAACAACAGAAATGTACTCAGAGTAGATAACAAGTTAGTGGAGGAGGTCAACGAATTTGTATACCTTGGCAGCAGAGTAGTAGAAAATGGAGACAGCACAGAGGACATCAACAGCAGACTTACTAGAGCAAACGAGGCTTTTGCAATGCTACAGACTATATGGAAATAAAAAAACTAAGGATAAATATGAAAATCAGGATATTTAAGAGTAATATTCTAAGTGTACTACTCTATGGAAGTGAATGCTGGAAAATCACCAAAACCATACAAAACAAGTTGAATTCTTTCCAGACTAAATGTTTACGAAGAATTAGAAAAATATTTTGGCCAAACACCATAAGAAATAGCATCTTATTAGCAGAAATGCAGATGAAACCACTGGCAACAATTATTGAGGAAAGACGCTGGCTATGGTTGGGACATGTGCTCTGAATGACTGACAACTCACTACCAAAAATAGCACTAAGATGGACACCACAGGGGAACAGAAGTAAGGGTAGACCAAAAGAGACATGGAGAAGAACAACAGAAAGGATGTTGAGCAATAGAGGGCTCACCTGGGCAAGAGCAGAAAAAAAGGCGAAAGACAGGCATTTGTGGAAAACCCTTGCGGAAGCCCCATGTGCCCTGGGCACTTAAGGTTCAGATATATATATATATATATATATATATATATATATAATTACTATAACCTTGTATTCATGTCTATTACCTTGCCTGCAGACAAGCTCACTATAATCTTGTTCTACATGTTTACAACCTTCACTGGAGACAAGCTCACTATAATCTTGTTCTACATGTTTATTACCTTGACTCTAGACAAGCTCACTATAATCTTGTTCTACACGTTTATTACCTTCACTGAAGACAAGCTCACTATAATTTTGTTCTACATGTTTATTATCTTTCCTGCAGACAAGCTCACTATAATCTTGTTCTACATGTTTATTACCTTGCCTGCAGACAAACTCAATATAATCTTTCTCTACATTGTTTATTACCTTCACTGCAACATTATCACTATAATCTTGTTCTAAATGTTAAGAAATATGAGCTCATAACGAACTTATGTTTATATGAAAGAAATATGAGCTCATGAGTAATTTATGTTTGTGTGAAAGAAAATTGCATATTTCTCATCTCAACATATTATTATGAGACTTCGACACTTAACAAAACTGCTGATAAACACATAAATGCCTCTGAATGTAAATGCTACAGAAGAGTTCTCCAAATATCGTGGACACAAAAAAGAACAAATATATCCGTACTAAAGGTAACCCTGTCATGCCTTAGAGGTACATAGGGATATGGTGTTAGTGCCCATATTTTCCTACTACAAGAACTTAATATTGAAGAAGGCTGGCTAGTAAAGAGGACTAAGGAAATAAAACTTAAATGTTTTGGACACATTAAGCGTCATGAGAATTTAGAGAAAACCGTCTTCGAAGGGTACATAATGGGAAAAAAGAAAAAGAGAAAGACCAAGGCGAAGATGGCTGCAAGACATCTTTGATGATCTGCAAATGGATCCATCAGCAGCAGGCCATCTTTCTCACAACCGAGAGGCCTACAGAAGTGCTGTTAGGGAGGCAAAGTTCCGTAAGGAACACGCAAATCAATGAATGAATGAATGAAATAAAAGTGAGGTCACGAGGAACTTATGCTTGTTTGAAGGAAATATGAGGTCATGATGAATTTCTGTTTGTATGAAAGAAATATGAGGGTACAACTAAAAGTGTGGTGATACTGCTATACTTTATTTCATTATTGGTCAATGTCTTAGGTTTTTATTTTCAGCCTTTCAGTTTAGAATTAGCACAGGAAATATGGAAACTTGTGAAAAGAGTATGTCAGAGTGAATTCATTCATTCATTCATTCATTTGCATATCCCTTGCGGAACTTTGCCTCCCAAACAGCACTCCTGTAGGCCTCTCGGTTGTGAGCAAGATGGCCTGCTGCTGTTGCATCCATTTCCAGATCGTCAACGATGTCTTGCAGCCATCTTCGTCTTGGTCGTCCTCTTTTTCTTTTTCCCATGATGTATCCTTCCAATACGGTCTTCTCTAAATTATCGTGACGTTTAATGTGTCCAAAATATTTAAGTTTTCTCTCTTTAATCCTCTTCACTAGCCAGCCTTCTTCAATATTAAGCTCTTGTAGTATAAATATATTTGTTCTTTTTTGTGTCCACGATATTTGGAGAACTCTTCTGTAGCATTTACATTCAAAGGCATGTATGTGTTTCTCAGCTGTTTTGTTAAATGTCCAGGTCTCACAGGCATATGTTGCTATGGGAAAGATGCATGCCCTTAAAAATCTTATTTTTGTGGTTCTGTCTGCTCCTCTCCACAGATTCTTTATTTGTTCTACTTTCTGAATAGCGATAGATGTCCTCCTTTTAATTTCCCTCATTGTATCTCCATTATTAGTTAGTAGCGATCCAAGATATTCAAAACTCTCCACTTCTTCCAGTTTCTCCTCATTGATACATATTTCAGTTGCCTTGTTTGTTTTGTCAGTTGTCGTCAATTTAGTTTTCTTTGCATTAAGATAGAGGTTCTGCTCTTCGCTGTTCTTGCGGACTGACGTAATTAGTGAATTAGCTCAAGAAATATGGAAATTTGTGATTAGAGTATGTCAGAGTGAATTAGCTCAAGAAATATGGAAATTTGTGATTAGAGTATGTCAGAGTGAATTAGCTCAAGAAATATGGAAATTTGTGATTAGAGTATGTCAGAGTGAATTACCTCAAGAAATATGGAAATTTGTGATAAGAGTATGTTAGAGTGAATTAGCACAAGAAATATAGAAACTAGTGATATGAGTATGTCAGAATGAAGGAGCTAAAGAAATATGGAAACTTGTGATTAGAGTATGTCAGAGTGAATTAGCTCAAGCTATATAGAAACTTGTGATAAGAGTATGTCAGAGTGAATTAGCACAAGAAATATGGAAACTTCTGATAAGATTATGTCAGAATGAAGGAAACAGAAAATAAGTTTCAGCTGCCAGGAACATGTCATCTGACTGACATTAGTCAAGGAAAGATTTGTTTCGTTACTTACGAAGAATGCTTGGAAGTTACAGTTTTTGAATTATTTTTTACTTGCACAAGTTTGACACTAAGGTAAGACAATCAGACTTGTATTACATGTCACAAGACTTATGGTTAACTTACGCAATTTACTAGTATCATTTGGCTGAACAGTATCACGAGACTGGATGGTATCAATAGACTGACTAGTACCACAAAACTGACTAGTATCACCAGACTGACTAGTACCACCAGACTGACTAGTATCACCAGACTGACTAGTATCACCAGACAGACTAGTATCACCAGACTGACTAGTATCACCAGGCTGACTAGTATCACCAGAGAGACTAGTATAACCAGACTGACTAGTATCACGAGACAGACTAGTATCACCAGACAGACTAGTATCACCAGACTGACTAGTATCACCAGACTGACTAGTATCACCAGACAGACTAGTATCACCAGACTGACTAGTACCACTAGACTGACTAGTATCACCAGACTGACTAGTATCACCAGACTGACTAGTATCACCAGATTGATTAGTATCACCAGACTGACTAGTATCACCAGACTGATTAGTATCACCAGATTGTCTAGTATAACCAGACAGACTAGTATCACCAGACTGATTAGTATCACCAGACTGATTAGTATCACCAGACTGACTAATATCACCAGACTGTCTAGTATCACCACACTGATTAGTATTACCAGACTAACTAGTATCACCAGACTGACTAGTATCACCAGACTGACTAGTATCACCAGACAGACTAGTATCACCAGACTGACTAGTATCACCAGGCTGACTAGTATCACCAGAGAGACTAGTATAACCAGACTGACTAGTATCACGAGACAGACTAGTATCACCAGACAGACTAGTATCACCAGACTGACTAGTATCACCAGACTGACTAGTATCACCAGACAGACTAGTATCACCAGACTGACTAGTACCACTAGACTGACTAGTATCACCAGACTGACTAGTATCACCAGACTGACTAGTATCACCAGATTGATTAGTATCACCAGACTGACTAGTATCACCAGACTGATTAGTATCACCAGATTGTCTAGTATAACCAGACAGACTAGTATCACCAGACTGATTAGTATCACCAGACTGATTAGTATCACCAGACTGACTAATATCACCAGACTGTCTAGTATCACCACACTGATTAGTATTACCAGACTAACTAGTATCACCAGACTGACTAGTATCACCAGACTGATTAGTATCACCAGACTGATTAGTATCACCAGACTGACTAATATCACCAGACTGTCTAGTATCACCAGACAGACTAGTAACATCAGACAGATTAGTATCACCAGACAGACTAGTACCACTAGACAGACTAGTACCACCAGACAGACTAGTGCCACCAGATAGATTAATATCACCAGACTGACTAGTATCACCAAACTGAATAGAACCACCAGACATAGACTAGAACCACCAGACAAGCTATTACCACCAGACAGACTAGTATCACCAGATTGACTAGTACCACCAGACAGACTAGTACCACCAGACAGATTAGTACCACCAGACAGACTAGTATCACCAGACTGCCTAGTTTCACCATACTGCCTAGTGTCAACAGACTGAGTAGTATCACCAGATTAATTATTATCACAAGACTGATTAGTATCACAAGACTAACTAGTATAACTAAACTGACTAGTATCACAAAACTGATGTTGATAAACCCACTAAACAGATTCATGGTTTTGCTTAGAAAAATATTCCTCATGTCAACGAGCAAGTAGAAAACAACAGGTAAAGGTAGGTGTACTATGCTACGATTATTCATAGAGAACATGATGATAGTTTCCATATTTTCCTGACCTGTCCACGAACTAGAGAGAGATGTGGTCATTACCACAGAACATACATCACATAGTCCAGCATCGCAGAACATACATCATATAGTTCAGATTTTGTCGCTTAGTTCTATTATAAAGGCACTTCTTGTCTTAACAAACGCTTTTGGAGGAGATGTTTGCTATTCTGTCTGCTGTTGTGGTTTCTGTTATGTTTGCTGTTGTGTTTGCTATTATGTTTGTTACTACTATGTTTACTGTTGTGTTTGCTATTATGTTTGGTGCTATGTTTGCTGCTGTGTGTGCATGCTACTGTGTTTGCTGCTATATTTGGTGTTGTTTTCTATGGTGTTTCCTGCTACATTTGCTTTTTTTTCTATTTTTTTCTGATTTGCTGTTGTGTTACTATTATATTTGCTGATTTGTTTGTTATTGTGCTTGCCGGAGTGTTTTATGCTATATTTGCTATTCTGTTTGTTTATGTTAGTGTGTCTGATGCTGTTTTTGCGACTGTGTTTGATGCTATACATTGCTATTGCTTGCTATTGTGTTTTCTGCTGTGTTCTCTATTCTGTTTGCTGTTATGTTTGCTATTGTGTTTGCTGCTGTGTTTGCTATTGTGTTTGCTGCTGTGTTTGCTATTGTATTTGCTGCTGTGTTTGCTGCTATATGTTCTGTTGTGTTTGGTGCCGTTTTTGTGAGAAACCTTGTTGTAGTGCTCAAACAGTAAAAGACCACAACTCACCTGTTTATGCCAGCACGGAGACCTCAGTCACGTGGGTCTGATGGCGGGATGTTTGAATGGGGGAGTTTTTTCGTCGGAATGTTGTAGAGACAGGTCGCGTGTGAGTTTTATTTTCTAGAAAGAGATGTTAGGGATTCTCTGGTTCATTATGTAAGTTTGGTGTGATTGTCCTCTTTTAGGACAGAAGTGTTGTTCTAGTGTGTAGTATTTGTGTTTATTTGTCCTTTTAGGACAATGTTGTTGTTAGATTGATTGTCCTTTTAACGAAAATGTTGTAGTTAGATGAATTGTCTTTTTCAGGACAAATGTTGTAATTAGGTGGATTGTCCTTGTCAGGACAGATGCTGTAGTTGTCATGTAGAGTGTGAGTATGATTTGTTCCCTTTTTGGAATAGGTTGTAATTTCAGGTTGAAAGGTATGTTGTAGTTTTGAAGTTAGCATGTTTTGTCAATGTTGTATGTCTGAGTTAATCCCATGGCGATGTAAGTTGCCCTGACATTTTGTTTATGATCATTGTAATTGTTCCCATCAGTTTACACTCCACATCTATGCAACACACATCAAACAAATGGGATTCATCATTAAACATTTGCTGATTGTTTGGTGACTGCTGAATCCTGTGATTATTGGATTTTGTTAAGTGTCAACTGTGGTGTTGAGTCGATTACATGTAACTGATCATGTCGTGTGTTGATGTGTAGTTGTATGTTATTGTTATCTGAGTTGTCTTGTTACACGGCATATACCAATGTAACGTCTGTTGTGTCACCTGGCCCAGTGCTCATGTTAACGTAATAGGCACAGAACAGAACGGAGTGTGAGCAAAACACGTGTTTAGTGTTCAGTATTAGAAATACAAAATCTGGTTTGCCTTTTTGCTGGCTTATTTACTGCTTTGTTTGCTATTGTGTTTGCTATTGTGTTTGCTACTGTGTTTGCTATTGTGTTTGCTGCTTTGCTTGCTATTGTGTTTGCTATTGTGTTTGCTGCTTTGCTTGCTATTGTGTTTGCTATTGTGTTTGCAGCTTTGCTTGATATTGCGTTTGCTATTGTGTTTGTTATTATGTTTGCTGCTTTGTTTGCTATTGTGTTTGCTATTGTGTTTGCTATTGGATTTGCTACTGTGTTTGCTATTGTGTTTGCTGCTTTGCTTGCTATTGTGTTTGCTGCTTTGCTTGCTAATGTGTTTGCTGCTTTTGCTTGCTATTGTTTTTGCTGCTTTGCTTGCTATTGTGTTTGCTGCTTTGTTTGCTATTGTGTTTGCAGTTTTGCTTGCTATTATGTTTGCTGCTTTGCTTGCTATTGTGTTTGTTGCTGTGCTTGCTATTGTGTTTACTATTGTGTTTGCAGCTTTGCTTGCTACTATGTTTGCTGCTTTGTTTGCTACTACGTTTGCTGCTTTGCTTGCTATTGTGTTTACTATTGTGTTCGCTGCTTTGTTTGTTATTGTGTTTGCTGCTGTGTTTATTATTGTATTTGCTGTTGTGTTTGCTATGGTGTTTGCTATTGTGTTTGCTGCTTTATTTACTATTCTGTTTGCTGCTTTATTTAATGTTATGTTTGCTGCTGTGTGTGCTATTATGTTTGATGCTTTGTTTACTATTGTGTTTGCTGCTTTGTTTACTATTATGTTTGCTGCTTTATTTACTATTATGTTTGCTGCTTTATTTACTATTATGTTTACTGTTGTGTTTGCTATTGTGTTTGCTATTATGTTTGCTGCTTTGTTTGCTATTGTGTTTGCTGCTATGTTTGCTGCTTTATTTACTATTGTGTTTGCTGCTTTGTTTACTGTTGTGTGTACTATTGTGTTTGCTATTATGTTTGCTGCTTTATTTACTATTATGTTTGATGCTGTGGAATTTTTGGGGGCATCAACTTGCTGAAGAGAGCCTCTCTATCGCTGATGCTGTCAATGCTGGATTTGCATATTTGGCCGTAGTAATCACAAGCAGTGTTTGTGTTGCAAAGTTAAGCCTCTTTCCGTTTGTGCCTTTAGATTTGACCTCTCTTTTTTTCTCTCAAATGATGCTGCGCCTTATACAGACTTTCCTTTACTAGTTTTTCTTTCTCGTGACGCCATCTTGTGTTGATGACGTACACACAACTTTGAGCTGGGCTCTACCGCTTGCCCTTCTCCTATCAGCAATATAAAATTGGCTTGTGGCTGTGACTGTCTCCGTTCTTGTCAAGAATCTTCTGCAGTTTAGACTTATTATCATGGCCAGAACAGGTCACCCTGCAGAACTTCAGAGTTGGTTAATTTGTCCAAGCACTTGATGTTCTGTTCTGCCAAGATGGAAACTGTTCAGTTTTATTCTCATGCCTTGAATATGTTATCCTCAGAAAAAGAAAATTACTTTGAACTAAACTGAAAACGCACAAAAAAAATATTGTTCCCCTTAGACTTGAGCCATGCTGTCTTTTGTGTGCTTTCAGCTGAGTTTTGCTGTCCTGTGTGTGCTTTCAGCTGAGTTTTGCTGTCTTTTGTGTGCTTTCAGCTGAGTTTTGCTGTCTTTTGTGTGCTTTCAGCTGAGTTTTGCTGTCCTGTGTGTGCTTTCAGCTGAGCTATGCTGTCTTGTGTGTGCTTTAATCTAAGCTGTGCTGTCTTGTGTGTGCTTTCAGCTGACCTACGTTGTCTTGTGTGTGTTTTCAGGTAAGCTGTGCTGTCTTTTGTGTGTTTTCAACTGAGCTTTGCTGTGTTGTATGTGCTTTCAGCTTAGCTGTGCTGTCTTTTGTATGCTTTCAGTTGAGCTGATCTGTCTTGTGTATGCTTTCAGCTGAGTTTTGCTGTCTTTTGTGTGCTTTCAGCTGAGTTTTGCTGTCCTGTGTGTGCTTTCAGCTGAGTTTTGCTGTCTTTTGTGTGCTTTCAGCTGAGTTTTGCTGTCTTTTGTGTGCTTTCAGCTGAGTTTTGCTGTCCTGTGTGTGCTTTCAGCTGAGCTGTGTTGTCTTGAGTGTGCTTTAATCTAAGCTGTGCTGTCTTATGTGTGCTTTCAGCTGACCTACGTTGTCTTGTGTGTGTTTTCAGGTAAGCTGTGCTGTCTTTTGTGTGTTTTCAACTGAGCTTTGCTGTGTTGTATGCTTTCAGCTTAGCTGTGCTGTTTTGTATGCTTTCAGTTGAGCTGATCTGTCTTGTGTATGCTTTCAGCTGAGTTTTGCTGTCTTTTGTGTGCTTTCAGCTGAGTTTTGCTGTCCTGTGTGTGCTTTCAGCTGAGCTATGCTGTCTTGTGTGTGCTTTAATCTAAGCTGTGCTGTCTTGTGTGTGCTTTCAGCTGACCTACGTTGTCTTGTGTGTGTTTTCAGGTAAGCTGTGCTGTCTTTTGTGTGTTTTCAACTGAGCTTTGCTGTGTTGTATGTGCTTTCAGCTTAGCTGTGCTGTCTTTTGTATGCTTTCAGTTGAGCTGATCTGTCTTGTGTATGCTTTCAGCTGAGTTTTGCTGTCTTTTGTGTGCTTTCAGCTGAGTTTTGCTGTCCTGTGTGTGCTTTCAGCTGAGCTATGCTGTCTTGTGTGTGCTTTAATCTAAGCTGTGCTGTCTTGTGTGTGCTTTCAGCTGACCTACGTTGTCTTGTGTGTGTTTTCAGGTAAGCTGTGCTGTCTTTTGTGTGTTTTCAACTGAGCTTTGCTGTGTTGTATGTGCTTTCAGCTTAGCTGTGCTGTCTTTTGTATGCTTTCAGTTGAGCTGATCTGTCTTGTGTATGCTTTCAGCTGAGTTTTGCTGTCTTTTGTGTGCTTTCAGCTGAGTTTTGCTGTCCTGTGTGTGCTTTCAGCTGAGCTATGTTTTTGTGTGCTTTAATCTAAGCTGTGCTGTCTTGTGTGTGCTTTCACCTGACCTACGTTGTCTTGTGTGTGTTTTCAGGTAAGCTGTGCTGTCTTTTGTGTGTTTTCAACTGAGCTTTGCTGTGTTGTATGTGCTTTCAGCTGAGCTGTGCTGTCTTTTGTATGCTTTCAGCTGAGCTGATCTGTCTTGTGTATGCTTTCAGCTGACCATGCTGTCTGTTGTGTGCTTTCATCTGAGCTGTGCTGTCTTGTGTGTATGTGATTTCAGCTGAGCTGTGCTGTCTTTTGTTTGCTTTCAGCTGAGCTGTGCTGTCTTTTGTCTGCTTTCAGCTGAGTTGTGCTGTCTTGTGTATGCTTTCAGATGAGCCATGCTCTCTTTTGTGTGCTTTCAGATGAGCTTTGCTGTTCTGTGTGTGCTTTCATCTGAGCTGTGCTGTCTTGTGTGTATGTGTTTTCAGCTGAGCTGTGCTGTCTTGTGTGTGCTTTCATCTGAGCTGTGCTGTCTTTTGTGTGCTTTTCGCTGAGCTTTGCTGTCTTGTGTATGCTTTCAAGTGATCTATGCTGTCATGTGTGTGCTTTCAGCTGATCTATGCTCTCTTGTGTATGCTACAAGCTAAGCTGCGCTGTCTTCTGTATGGTTTCAGCTGAGCTGTACTGTCTTGTGTGCTTTCAGCTGAGTTGTGCTGTGTTGTGCCTGCTTTCAGCTGAGCTGTGCTGTGTTGTTTGTGCTTTCGGCTGAGCTGTGTTGTCTTGTGTGTGCTTTCAGCTGAGCTATGCTGTCTTGTATGTGCTTTCAGGCAGAATTTTTTACAAACAGGAGACAACGAGGCTTTCACAAGATAAAGTAACAGAACATAATGGTCTCCATGTCTAACCATACAACACTGGTATGCGGAGGGAAGGATTTGTGTTATGTAGAGAAGTAATTGTGTAAAGATGAAGAATACTTTTCCTGAATATTACTTCGTTAATTTTATGTGAATCCTGCAGCTGTTTACAACAGGAGTACAAAGAAAACATAATTCCATATACTGCAGCATATGAGGATTCTGTAGGGAACAACAATGGATACTGAACATACAACAAATTGATTTTTTTGGGTCCAGTTAATAAATCCTTCATGAGACACCAGAGATCACAGAAATTTAGAAGTTATTAAGTTAGTTGGAACTTACGTTTCTCAATCTAGCCTGGTCCAAGTAATCATTAAAATCAAAGACGATAGACGGCGTTGTGTCATATCTTAAGACGCTGAACTGGACTGGGCCGACCTGGAACTTGTTGATGAATGTGGCGGCGAACTGAAGTTGTTTCTGAAAATCTGCCGCACCAATGATCACAGAGGCGTCCATCACGAAGAGAATGTCCGCTCTCTCGTAGCACGTGTTGTCCCCTGTTTAACAACATCAACAATATTTTCACTTCTCTAATAATTAAAGCTTCAGTTGGCCGTTATTTGGGCTATTTCTAATATGTAAGTAAATTTCTAACTTTTAACATTTGCTAATGTATGTATGCACTTTCTAATAATGGAACATTTGAAATAATTACTATAAAACACGTTTAACAAACAAAACCAGGCATAGATCACACGTTTTATTTCCTGCTCAACATTTACAATAGTTCAACATTTTATACATACATATGTGTCTGTGTGTGACTGTGTGTGTCTGTGTATGTCTTTTGTGTGACTGTGTGTGTATTTCTGTATGTGTGCTTACTATCGTGTTGTCATATTTTTGTCTCCATAAAAAATGTCTTTGTCTAAATATTGGTGGTGTCGAACATTCTGTTTCTTCTTCATATTTTATACCCCTTTGAACTGATTTTTTTTCTTATCTGCGATAAAATGTTGTTGTCTTTCCTTTTTTCATCTCAGAGTTCATCAGCTGATAGTGTCACTGACTTGTCACTTTTTGCTCTCTTGTGTATGCTACAAGCTAAGCTGCGCTGTCTTCTGTATGGTTTCAGCTGAGCTGTACTGTCTTGTGTGCTTTCAGCTGAGTTGTGCTGTGTTGTGCCTGCTTTCAGCTGAGCTGTGCTGTGTTGTTTGTGCTTTCGGCTGAGCTGTGTTGTCTTGTGTGTGCTTTCAGCTGAGCTATGCTGTCTTGTATGTGCTTTCAGGCAGAATTTTTTACAAACAGGAGACAACGAGGCTTTCACAAGATAAAGTAACAGAACATAATGGTCTCCATGTCTAACCATACAACACTGGTATGCGGAGGGAAGGATTTGTGTTATGTAGAGAAGTAATTGTGTAAAGATGAAGAATACTTTTCCTGAATATTACTTCGTTAATTTTATGTGAATCCTGCAGCTGTTTACAACAGGAGTACAAAGAAAACATAATTCCATATACTGCAGCATATGAGGATTCTGTAGGGAACAACAATGGATACTGAACATACAACAAATTGATTTTTTTGGGTCCAGTTAATAAATCCTTCATGAGACACCAGAGATCACAGAAATTTAGAAGTTATTAAGTTAGTTGGAACTTACGTTTCTCAATCTAGCCTGGTCCAAGTAATCATTAAAATCAAAGACGATAGACGGCGTTGTGTCATATCTTAAGACGCTGAACTGGACTGGGCCGACCTGGAACTTGTTGATGAATGTGGCGGCGAACTGAAGTTGTTTCTGAAAATCTGCCGCACCAATGATCACAGAGGCGTCCATCACGAAGAGAATGTCCGCTCTCTCGTAGCACGTGTTGTCCCCTGTTTAACAACATCAACAATATTTTCACTTCTCTAATAATTAAAGCTTCAGTTGGCCGTTATTTGGGCTATTTCTAATATGTAAGTAAATTTCTAACTTTTAACATTTGCTAATGTATGTATGCACTTTCTAATAATGGAACATTTGAAATAATTACTATAAAACACGTTTAACAAACAAAACCAGGCATAGATCACACGTTTTATTTCCTGCTCAACATTTACAATAGTTCAACATTTTATACATACATATGTGTCTGTGTGTGACTGTGTGTGTCTGTGTATGTCTTTGTGTGACTGTGTGTGTATTTCTGTATGTGTGCTTACTATCGTGTTGTCATATTTTTGTCTCCATAAAAAATGTCTTTGTCTAAATATTGGTGGTGTCGAACATTCTGTTTCTTCTTCATATTTTTATACCCCTTTGAACTGATTTTTTTTTCTTATCTGCGATAAAATGTTGTTGTCTTTCCTTTTTTCATCTCAGAGTTCATCAGCTGATAGTGTCACTGACTTGTCACTTTTTGGTCTCTAGTGTCTGGTCATAGTTCATCAGCTGATAGTGTCACTGACTTTTTGGTCTCTAGTGTCTGGTCAGAGTTCATCAGCTGATAGTGTCACTGACTTTTTGGTCTCTAGTGTCTGGTCAGAGTTCATCAGCTGATAGTGTCACTGACTTTTTGGTCTCTAGTGTCTGGTCAGAGTTCATCAGCTGATAGTGTCACTGACTTTTTGGTCTCTACTGTCTGGTCAGAGTTCATCAGCTGATAGTGTCACTGACTTTTTGGTCTCTGCTGTCTGGTCAGAGTTCATCAGCTGATAGTGTCACTGACGTGGAAAAACACTAAATATTAAATAATCTGACATCTTCAAGTTTTATCTTGGTTACACAAGTAAAAAAAACTTAAAGACCTACAAACCAACAGCCTTATCACCACCAAGGAAAACGTGGGGCATACCTGGTACCAACACCAAAAGAAATGTGGGGTACACCTGGTATTAACACCAAGTAAAACGTGGGACACACCTGGTATTAACACCAAGGGAAACGTGGGTTACACCTGGTATTATCACCAAGGGAAACGTGGGGTACACCTGGTATTATCACCAAGGGAAACGTGGGTTACACCTGGTATTATCACCAAGTAAAACGTGGGACACACCTGGTATTATCACCAAGGGAAACGTGGGTTACACCTGGTATTATCACCAAGGGAAACGTGGGGTACACCTGGTATTATCACCAAGGGAAACGTGGGTTACACCTGGTATTATCACCAAGGGAAACGTGGGGCACACCTGGTATTATCACCAAGTAAAACGTGGGACACACCTGGTATTATCACCAAGGGAAACGTGGGTTACACCTGGTATTATCACCAAGTAAAACGTGGGACACACCTGGTATTATCACCAAGGGAAACGTGGGTTACACCTGGTATTATCACCAAGGGAAACGTGGGGTACACCTGGTATTATCACCAAGGGAAACGTGGGTTACACCTGGTATTATCACCAAGGGAAACGTGGGGCACACCTGGTATTATCACCAAGTAAAACGTGGGACACACCTGGTATTATCACCAAGGGAAACGTGGGGTACACCTGGTATTAACACCAAGTAAAACGTGGGACACACCTGGTATTAACACCAAGTAAAACGTGGGGTACACCTGGTATTAACACCAAGTAAAACGTGGGACACACCTGGTATTAACACCAAGTAAGACGTGGGACACACCTGGTATTATCACCAAGGGAAACGTGGGGTACACCTGGTATTAATACCAAGGGAAACGTGGGGTACACCTGGCCAGATTAGGCTAGTAGCTGATCTTCTTTCTCATTCCTCAAAACATAAAGACACCGTTAACCGTTCTCACGTGGCTCTGGCCTACCTGTCTTTCTTTTGTCAGTGCTATCAGTGATAACACAAAAATGACATGACTAAAGATGCATGTGGTTTTCTACTGATAAAAAATGCACGACGAAACCGTATGAATTATGTCACAAAATCAGCAAAGTTAAAATAATCAGTAGATGTAAGAATCTTTGAACAAGCAAGATGCGAATATAATGTATAAGTAGGTGTAAATATAATGTATCAGCAGGTTGTAAATAAAATGTATCAACGGGTTGTAAATATAATGTATAAGCAGATTGTAAATATAGTGTAAAAGCAGGTTGTAAATAAAATGTATCAACTGGTTGTAAATATAATGTATAATTCATTCATTTCATTAATTTGCATGTCTCTTGCGGAACTTTGCCTCCCTAACAGCACTCCTCTAGGTCTCTCGGTTGTGAGCATGATGGCCTGCAGCTGATGCATCCATTAGCAGATCATCAACGATGTCTTGGACAGCAGTAATACTATGTCATCAGCATATCTAATCTCTGGTATTTTATAACCTCCAATTGTTATGGTATCGTAATATTCTTTGTCTACATCTTCTCTAACATCTTATCTTATATCTTATATCCTTCCCGTGCCGTTAAACGTCACATAGGGCTCGCAAAGTAGTTCGCCAATTTTTACTGTCTTCGGCGAGTCTTTCAACCTCATCAAAGGATTTTATGCCTGTTAATTTGGCCTCTCATAATAATGTCCTCCTCAGAGTTTCACGCGGTCTGCCTCATTTCCTTCGGCCTGTTGTGTTCCACTTGATAGCTTGTTTTGGGATTCTCTGATCATTTCTTCTCATCAAGTGACCAACATATGTCCATCTCCTTTTCCTGATCACCCATGAGACTGGTTGTTGTTCAGTCATCTGTCTTATCTCTGCATTGTTCTTGAATTCGTTCCACTTGATGCCGAGTATTTTGCTTAGGCATTTGTTTTCAAAAGAGTCTAATTTCTTTTCTATTTCTTTAGTTGTTTTCCAGCTTTCGCATGCATAAATGAGGGTGGATATTACATTTCAATTGAATAGTCTTAACTTGGTTTTTGTGCTTATAACTTTTGAATTCCATATGCTCTCAAGATTCTTGAAGATTGATACTGCTTTTGAAATTCTGATCCTAACTTCCTTTCTAGTGTCACCATCCTGGTCTATCTTCTCTAACATACCTCATTATATTTTCAGTATACAAGTTAAATAAGTAAGGCGACAATATGCACCCTGACGGACCCCATGTTTTATGTCACACCAAGTTGTTTCACCATTTATTCTTACTGCTGCTTGTTGGTCTAGATACAGCAGTGATGTTAATTGTATCAAATGTTTTGGAAATCCCATTTTTTCCCATTATTTCCCAAAGTTTCTGGTGTTGTACACAATCAAACGCCTTTGAGTAGTCTATGAAAGATAAATATAGATTCACATTAAATTCTCTGCATTTCTCTATTATTAATCTTATATTGAATATATGATTTCTTAATCCTCTTCATTGCCTGAAACCAGCTTGGACCATACTGAATGTTGTTCTATTTTCTACCCAATATGGTTTTTAACAGAATTTTACTGGCATGACTAATCAGGGCAACAGTTCTGTAGCTTGTGCATGATTTCGGCAGTGGTATGAATACAGACGTTTCCATTCTTTTGGTCAAATACCAGAATGCCATATCTTTTTACATAGTGCATGATAGATTTTTGCACATCCCTTTCTTCCTGCTTTAATAAGTTCAGCTGTTGTCTCATTACATCCTGGTGATTTACCATTTTTCTGATTTTTTATTGCCCATAAAACTTCTTCTATTGTCGGTTCAGGTTCTTTCCCCTCCAACAATAATTCAAACTGTAGATTTCTGCTTTCACAGTCGGTTGTTTCATTCATTCCTCTGCAACATTCCTTCCATCTTTTTAGAATTTCCTCTGTCTCTGTCAAGATATTCCCGTTCTCGAACACTCAGCTTTGTCAAATCTTAGACACCCAGATTTGTCAAATCTCAGGTACCAATATTTGTCAAATCTCAGACAGTCAGATATGTCAAATCTCAGATAGCCAGATATGTCAAATCTCAGACAGCCAGATATGTCAAATCTCAGACACCCAGCTCAATGCTGTGAAAAAGAAAACCTGAAGAAAATGAAACATGAAAATAATCACCTGCTTCTCTCTCTCTCTCCCACTCTCTCTCACTCTCTTTCTCTCTCTCAAACACAGAAATATATAAATGACATAGCTTGTATAAATGATGGTAGTTATATACAGGCAAGGAAACAGATCTTAAGACTGCAAGATCTGGAACGTGCCACCTTACAACAGTGTAAACAATGAAGTGTGAACTATAGGCTGGGGGTTATATGCAAACAAAGGTAAGAAAAATGTGCAAGAAGATTTGAGGAGGATTAAAACCACTAACTTTCTTAATAATAATTTTCTTGATATTAACTTCAGCAGTTGTCTCCTAGCCTGTCAGCAACATTACATTCCAGCATTACATATGCATGGCTTGTAAGCAACATTACATTATAACATTACACATGCACGGCTTGTAAGCAACATTACATTAAAGCATTACACATGCACGGCTTATTAGCAACATTACATTACAGTATTACACACCCACGGCTTGTAAACAACATTACATTAAAGCATTACACATGCACGGCTTGTAAGCAACATTACATTACAGCATTACACATGTTCGGCTTGTAAGCAACATTACATTACAGCATTACACATGCACGGCTTGTAAGCAACATTACATTACAGCATTACACATGCACTGCTTGTAAGCAACATTACATTACAGCATTACACATGCACGGCTTGTAAGCAACATTACATTACAGCATTACACATGCACTGCTTGTAAGCAACATTACATTACAGCATTACACACACATAGCATGTAAGCAACATTACATTCCAGCATTACACATGCACGGCTTGTAAGCAACATACTTGCAAGTTACAAAGAAAAAATGTAAGGATTATTTCGTTTTCCCAACTGTCATGTTAATGCAGTGATAATATATTACTTCTGTAATGACTGATATTCTTATTATGTGCGTTATATGAAATGTCAAATATGGACTTTCGTGCTGACAGTTCTACATTTGAGATGTCACCTCATTTGTCGCTGATAAACGATTAGGGCGTATCTTTTGTTCAATGTTGCATTGTTCTAATGGCCTCAGTAATCAGATGCTCCCACTGGGTGATAAACGTTCTAATTTTAAACTTTTAGCCATTTCATTTTCTCCAAACGCCTGCTCATAGAAACTCCAATTTCTTTACATTTACTTATCATTTTCATGGTTATTGTCCTTGGTAATTTTCTAAGATCAAAGTCTTCTACGGTAAGTTAAGCAGTAATTTTCTAAGATCAAAGTCTTCTACAGTAAGTTAAGCAGTAATTTTCTAAGATCAAAGTCTTCTATGGTAAGTTAGGCAGTAATTTTCTAAGATCAAAGTCTTCTACGGTAAGTTAGGCAGTAATTTTCTAAGATCAAAGTCTTCTACGGTAAGTTAAGCAGTAATTTTCTAAGATCAAAGTCTTCTACAGTAAGTTAAGCAGTAATTTTCTAAGATCAAAGTCTTCTATGGTAAGTTAGGCAGTAATTTTCTAAGATCAAAGTCTTCTACGGTAAGTTAGGCAGTAATTTTCTAAGATCAAAGTCTTCTACGGTAAGATAGGCAGTAATTTTCTAAGATCAAAGTCTTATACGGTAATTTAAGCAGTAATTTTCTAAGATCAAAGTCTTCTACGGTAAGTTAGGCAGTAATTTTCTAAGATCAAAGTCTTCTACGATAAGTTAGGCAGTAATTTTCTAAGATCAAAGTCTTATACGGTAATTTAAGCAGTAATTTTCTAAGATCAAAGTCTTATACGGTAAGTTAGGCAGTAATTTTCTAAGATCAAAGTCTTCTACGATAAGTTAGGCAGTAATTTTCTAAGATCAAAGTCTTCTACGGTAAGATAGGCAGTAATTTTCTAAGATCAAAATCTTCTACGGTAATTTAAGCAGTAATTTTCTAAGATCAAAGTCTTCTACGGTAAGTTAGGCAGTAATTTTCTAAGATCAAAATCTTCTACGGTAAGTTAGGCAGTAATTTTCTAAGATCAAAATCTTCTACGATAAGTTAGGCAGTAATTTTCTAAGATCAAAGTCTTATACGGTAAGTTAGGCAGTTATTTTCTAAGATCAAAATCTTCTACAATAAGTTAGGCAGTAATTTTCTAAGATCAAAATTTTCTACGGTAAGTTAGGCAGAAATTTTATAAGATCAAAGTCTTCTACGGTAAGTTACACTGTAAGCTTTCACGATCAACATATTCTAAAGGTAAATATCTTCAAAATTAAAAAAAAATTAAATCAATAAAGAAAAACTTACCTTGCGATACAACGCCCGCACACAAAAGACAAGACACAAAGACCGCAGCTGCCCAGAAGTGCGCCATTTTCCCCACAATGTTTTGATCTTGTTCGGACATTCAGAGGCGAATAATCCTTCGAGTGTGCAAGATGGAGGTTCCTTTTATCAGTGGCTTAGACAAGGAAGTTGAACTCAAAATCTCGGTACTTTCCTAGCACTTGTCGTGCACTGCGAGATACAGTAAAACTCTTCTTCAGCAAACTTCATGACAAAAATCTCACACACTCACATAATCACACAAATCCTAGAAAACAACTTCTTTACTGACTCCTGGTGAATGCTAACAGAATCAAACTTTTCAGCACCGAGAAAAAGCCACACCTTGCTCGAAGCGCAAGTCTAAAGTTGTCATTTTCACTTGCTTTGGGTGGGAGATGTAAGGAGTCTGGGCCTTAGTTCTTCCTTTAAACATCCCGGGTCAACAGACGCCACGTGACTGGACATTACCAGTATCAACCAGATGTAGCAATTCCTATCTAGAATATTCTACGTGAATATAAAAAGAAATCGGGACGATCTACTCCTGTCACTACTACATACAGAAGTTAGAACAAGAGCCATGGCCATATTACTGTTACAAAGAGGAGTTAGAAACAGAGCCATGGCCATGTTACTGCTACATACAGGAGTTAGAAAAAGAGCCATGGCCATGTTAGTGCTACATACAGGAGTTATAAACAGAGCCGTTTCCATTTAACTGCTATATACACGAGTTATAAACAGAGCCGTTTCCATGTTACTGCTACGTGCAGGAGTTAGAAACAGAGTTGTTGCCATGCTACTGCTACATGCAGGAGTTAGAAACAGACCCGTTGCCATATTACTACTACATGTAAGAGTTAGAAACAGAGCCGTGGACAACTGGCAACTGTAGCCTTGTCTAGATATACACAACTTTATTAAATATTACGATGTCATTACTGAGTGGAATTTTGATTGTAGGATCTGTTTTTATTACTGCGTCATAAGTCACAGAAGTATGGCTATCTAAATTATAAAAGAGAGACAAGTTTTGGAGTCAGCTGAGACTATTTGTTCAATGATGTGACACGAAGTAGAAGAAATGTAAATTTCCATAACCATCTTCTGAGTTGTCATCTGTTTTTGTGCTAAGACGATTTTCCCGGTTGTCATCTGTTTGTGTACTCACACGCTGATCTAGCTTCTCATCTGTGTACTTACACGCTGATCTAGCTTCTCATCTGTGTACTCACACGCTGATCTAGCTTCTCATCTGTGTACTCACACGCTGATCTAGCTTCTCATCTGTGTACTTACACGCTGATCTAGCTTCTCATCTGTGTACTTACACGCTGATCTAGCTTGTCATCTGTGTACTTACACGCTGATCTAGCTTGTCATCTGTGTACTTATACGCTGATCTGCTTGTATACTTACATGCTGATTGCATCATCATGTTGCAGGACAGCGAGAAATTCTTTCCACGTTTTTGTTTACTCACAGCCGGTCTTTTTATGGTGTCCTAGCTGTGATGATCGTGTCTTTTATATTTAGAAACATTCACTGTGACTTGTGTCTTTTAGATTTAGAAACATTCATTGTGACTTGTGTCTTTTAGATTTAGAAACATTCACTGTGATTTGTGTCTTTTAGATTTAGAAACATTCACTGTGTCTTTGAGATTTATAAATAGTCATTGTGACTTGCGTCTTTTAGATTTAGAAACATTCACTGTGAATTGTGTCTTTTAGATTTAGAAACATTCACTGTGACTTGTGTTTTTTAGATTTATAAATATTCACTGTGTCTTGTGTCTTTTAGATTTAGAAACATTCATTGTGACTTGTGTCTTTTAGATTTAGAAACATTCACTTTGACTCGTGTCTTTTAGATTTAGTAACATTCACTGTGAATTGTGTCTTTTAGATTTCGAAACACTCATTGTGACTTGTGTTTTCTAGATTTAGAAACATGTACTGTCACTTATGTCTTTTAGATTTTGAAACATTCACTGTGATTTGTCTCTTTTAGACTTAGAAACATTCACTGTGACTTGTGTCTTCTAGATTTAGAAACATTCATTGTGACTTGTGTCTTTTAGTTTTATAAACATTCACTGTGACTTGTGTCTTTTAGTTTTATAAACATTCACTGTGACTTGTGTCTCTAAGATTTAGAAACAATCACTGTGACTAGTGTCTTTTTGACTTACAAACATTCACTGTGAATTGTGTCTTTTAGACTTATAAACATTCACTGTGACTTGTGTCTTTTAGATTTAGAAACATTCACTGTGACTTGTGTCTTTTAGATTTAGAAACATTCACTGTGACTTGTGTCTTTTAGACTTATAAACATTCACTGTGACT
Source organism: Achatina immaculata (assembly GCA_009760885.1). Lineage (NCBI taxonomy): Eukaryota > Metazoa > Mollusca > Gastropoda > Stylommatophora > Achatinidae > Lissachatina > Lissachatina immaculata. The sequence continues at coordinate 57,591,891 of CM019702.1, forward strand.
TGTGTCTTTTAGATTTAAAAACATTCACTGTGACTTGTGTCTTTTAGACTTATAAACATTCACTGTGACTCTCTTGAGAAAAGTGAGACTGACCTGGAAAATATCTGTACAAGGTACATTTCATTATTTTGGGACTAGCACATGTTTTACCGTATTTTAATTGCAGACATCTCAAATCAAAAGATTAGATAAAAGAATCATGTTTTTTTCATTTTCGATTAAAGAAAACCATCACATCATTATCACTTATTACTTTAAGTTTACAGTCAATTTGTCACAGCTGTCATTCTTAATATCACATCCACTCAGTGGAAACTCTTAAACAAACACGACTGGAAGTTCAAGTTGGTACAAGATGGACTCTCTCAGAATCGTCAGTGATAAACTTGAGTGAAGGTTAAAATGTTTGGATTTTATCGAACAAAATATATTTCCAAGTAATCAAACATAAAGATAAGGGTTTCATGTTACCACGCCATGAAGAGGTCTCTACTTGTTCAAAGTGAATATCCTTGCTTAAGTAAATCACTTTGTGTGTGCGTATGCTTGTATGTGTCTTATTAATACAAATTTGTTATGATTTCACACATGGGAAAGAACACGTTGGTGATATATTGAAATGGATGTCGCAGAGCCTTGTACATGTGGTTTATAATCCCGGTACATCCCACATCCAACAATATTCAACATACACGTGTTATTACATCCCACATTATCCAGCAAATCTATCAGACACACCATCTGAGGAAATCAGACACTCTGCCATATTAGATAGTCAGACACCCTGTGATCAGATATATTAGACAGACAGACACCCTGTGATCAGATATATTAGACAGACAGACACACTGTGATCAGATATATTAGACAGCCAGACACCCTGTGATCAGATATATTAGACAGACAGACACCCTGTGATCAGATATATTAGACAGACAGACACCCTGTGATCAGATATATTAGACAGCCAGACACCCTGTGATCAGATATATTAGACAGACAGACACCCTGTGATTAGATATATTAGACAGACAGACACCCTGTGATCAGATATATTAGACAGCCAGACACACTGTGATTAGATATATTAGACAGACAGACACCCTGTGATCAGATATATTAGACAGACAGACACCCTGTGATTAGATATATTAGACAGACAGACACCCTGTGATTAGATATATTAACAGACAGACACCCTGTGATTAGATATATTAGACAGACAGACACCCTGTGATCAGATATATTAGACAGCCAGACACACTGTGATTAGATATATTAGACAGACAGACACCCTGTGATCAGATATATTAGACAGACAGACACCCTGTGATTAGATATATTAGACAGCCAGACACCCTGTGATTAGATATATTAGACAGCCAGATACCCTGTGATTAGATATATTAGACAGCCAGACACCCTGTGATTAGATATATTAGACAGCCAGACACCCTGTGATTAGATATATTAGACAGCCAGACACCCTGTGATTAGATATATTAGACAGCCAGACACCCTGTGATTAGATATATTAGACAGACAGACACCCTGTGATTAGATATATTAGACAGCCAGACACCCTGTGATTAGATATATAGACAGCCAGATACCCTGTGATTAGATATATTAGACAGCCAGACACCCTGTGATTAGATATATTAGACAGCCAGACACCCTGTGATTAGATATATTAGACAGCCAGACACCCTGTGATTAGATATATTAGACAGCCAGACACCCTGTGATTAGATATATTAGACAGCCAGACACCCTGTGATTAGATATATTAGACAGCCAGACACCCTGTGATTAGATATATTAGACAGCCAGACACCCTGTGATTAGATATATTAGACAGCCAGACACCCTGTGATTAGATATATAGACAGCCAGACACCCTGTGATTAGATATATTAGACAGCCAGACACCCTGTGATTAGATATATTAGACAGCCAGACACCCTGTGATTAGATATATTAGACAGACAGACACCCTGTGATCATATATATTAGACAGCCAGACACCCTGTGATTAGATATATTAGACAGACAGACACCCTGTGATTAGATATATTAGACAGCCAGACACCCTGTGATTAGATATATTAGACAGCCAGACACCCTGTGATTAGATATATTAGACAGCCAGACACCCTGTGATCAGATATATTAGACAGACAGACACCCTGTGGTCAGATATATTAGACAGACAGACACCCTGTGATCAGATATATTAGACAGTTTCTAGTTCTATATGTCTGTTTCAATTCAGAAATATTGAACAGTGGCTAGTGTAGCATACCAGACAAAATCTGACCAATTACTCGTCCATCTACAGCAGAACTAAAATAAGAACAAGTTTAGATTTATTTAACATGTACCTGGTCCAGACATTCATGCAAAGCACTGGAGATATATTACATAACAAAGTATCACAGGCATCATAGACCTAAAATCAAGTTACATTTTTCACAGAATCTTAAACAAATCCTGGAGGCTTTTTAAACTGCGTCACTATCTTCCATTTTGGAAAATTCTGGCGTTGGCAACATGGCAACAGAAACTTAGCAACGGCGTCGCCAGACCTCAGTGATATGTAGAAAGAAGGCAGGATTGTTTCAGTGTGGATGCTACTTACACATATATGTCTGATATGCTTGTTATCACATCCAACAGTTCTAAGCCATATGTACATGGCGTCATGGCGAAAATTTGCGAAACTTTGCCAGAAACAGTGAAGGTACCAGTTACAATAATGTTGAGGAGCACTGTCATTGTGAACACTTCGGAGCTGAGAATCCAAGCATAAAGTATAAGAACCATTTTTTAGTTAGTGGTGTTTTCCTTCACTCCTTCACTTGTGATAGGTCTCCTGGAAAGTTCAGCTGAGATCTGTGTTTTGCTGTTTGTGATGAAACCTCTCGTATATAGAGTTAACATCTATGTTTTGCTGCTTGTGATGAAACCTTTCGTGTATAGAGCTGAGATCTATGTTTTGCTACTGGTAATAAAAGGTCTTGTGTAAAACTGAGCTATTTCTTTTACTACTCTAAGGTCTCTAGTAAAATTTGGTTGAGATCTATGTTCTACTACTTGTGACAAAAAGGTCTCTAGTAAAGCTGAGTTCTATGTTCTACTTATATCTGATAAAAACGTCGCATAGGGCTCTCAAGGTAGTTCGTCAATATTTCCTGTTTTCGGCGAGTTTTTCAAGTTATGTTTTGCCTATTAATTTGGCCTCTCTTAACAATGTCCTCTTTAGAATTTCCCGTAGTCTGCCTCTCTTTTTTTCGGCCTGCCGTGTTCCACTTGATAGCTTATTTTGGGGTTCTCTGATCGTTTTTCTCATTACGTGACCAACATATGTCCATCTCCTTTTCCTGATCACACATGAAACTGGTCGTTGTCTAGTCATCTGTCTTATCTCTGCATTGCTCTTGAATTCGTTCCACTTATTGCTGCATATTTTTCTTAGGCATTTGTTTTCAAAAGATTCTAATTTCTTGTCTATTTCTTTAGTTTTTTTCCAGCTTCCACATGCATAAATTAGGGTGGATATTACATTTGAATTGAATAGTCTTAACTTGTTTTTTTCGTTCTTATAACTTTTGAATGCCACATGTTCTCAAGATTCTTGAAGATCAATGCTGCTTTTCCAATTCTGATTCTAACTTCCTTTCTGGTGTCACCATCCTGGTCTATGTAGCTGCCAAGGTATGCAAATTGATTGACCTCTTCAACAGCTGTCCCTTCTACGTGTATTTTTCCATTTTGATTAATGGGAAATTTCATTATTTTTGTTTTGCCGATGTTAATTTCAAGTCCCATTTTGCTAGCCAGTGAAGACAGGCTACTTGGTTTTTCTTGCATGGAATTCACATTGTTGGTGATAAGTGTTATGCCATTTGCAAAATCAAAATCTTCTAGTTAAGTCCCATGTACCCAATCAATATCTGTGTTACCTGTGCAGCATTTGTTCATCATGACGTCTATGGCAATTCCACAAAGCAAAGGAGGTAGTATACATCTTTATTTCACGCATGTTTCAATCTGGAACCATTCGCTCATCCCTTCTTCTGTCTTGACTGGACAAACATATCCATTGTAGAGGTCTTTAATGATGTTGACCATTTTAGATGGTATTCCATACAGATTTAAAATTCTTCACAATGAATCTCTGTGTATACTATCAAATGCCTTTTTAAAATCTATGAAGTTCAGTATTAGTGGTTTCTGCTTTTCAATATGTTCTTCAAGTATTATTCTTAGAGTAAAGATCTGGACGAGACAGCTTCTCCCTTTTCGAAATCCTGCTTGTTCTTCTCTCATTGTAGTATCCACTATATCTTTAAGTCTATTCAAAATGACCTTGCAAAATACTTTTGACACAACTGGTGCTAAGGTTACTCCTCTCCAATTGTTACAGTCGCTAAGGTTGGCTTTTTTTTGTGATATTTTAACAATGATTCTTTTTTTCCATTTAGAAGGGACCTTTTTCTACTTTCTGAATCGTATTAAACATTCTCTGTAATTATCTCATGTTGTCACTATTGATAGCTTTTAACATTTCGGGTCTTATTTCATCTTCCCCTGCAGCTTTGTTGATAGCCATTAAATTCACTGTTGTTTCCGTTTCATGCAATGCAATTTCATCTAGGTTGATATTTAGTTGTGGGGTTGGTAAGTCGGTTTCAAGGTTTATCAATTCTTTTGGGTATGGTCGAGACATATAGCTTCAGATTATGGCAAGTTTTCTTGGAAGTGTTCAACCCATATTTGCTTCTGGTCTTTACTTGATGTTAATAGGGTTCCAGTTTTGCTAAGGATTGGTCTTTCTTTAGATGTAATAGTACCTCTTAGCCTCTTTTGTATGTTATATAAAGTTTTGCTGTCTCCTGTTTTTGCTGCTTTCTCTGCCTCTTTCGCTATATTGTCTATGCATTTTCTTTTATCCTTTCTAGCTGAACTTTTTACTTTCTCGTCTATTACTTTGTATGTTGCTTTCGCCAGATCTTTTTCAAGATCTGTCTTTACATTCAACATGTCTAATTTGGCTGCTTGTGTGTTTTCTGATATCCATAGTTTTCTATTTGGTTTTCTCAGTCCAGCGCTTGCTTTTGCTGCTGTGATTATGGCTGTGTTGTAAGAATTCCATAATGCATCTATACATATCTCCTCTACTTCACTGAGTGTTGTGGAATGATTGGCAAGTTCCTGATTGAAATTACTGTTAGTATTTTCTTCTTGTAGTCTGTGGTTGTTTATTTTTCTGTGTATTGATTTCCTGTGTTGGCTTTTCAGTTTTAGTTTTATTTCCGCTATACACAGGTTGTGATCACTGTTAATATCTGCACCCCTACATGCCCTTAAATCTGTCAGAGATGTTCTGAGTTGCTTTCTAATACTAAAATGATCTATCTGGTTTATAGTTCTATCATCTGGGGATATCCATGTTGTTTTATGTATCACTCTGTGTGGAAATATTGTGCCTCCAATGACCATGCCCTCTGTTAGACATATTTCAATTAATCTTTCTCCTTTCTATGTAACCATGTCAATTCCTTCTTTCCCCATTACTTTTTCAACGTCGGTGTTATCTTTCCCTACCTTAGCGTTGAAGTCCTCCATAGCAATTAGGATGTCGTGTTTAGGGACTTTGTTTTATTACTTGTGAGAAAAAGGTTTCTGGTGAAGTTTACATCTGTGTTTGACAAAAAGGTCTCTAGTAAAGTTGTGTTGAAATCTATGTTTTACTACTGGTGACAAAAGGATCTCGTGTAAATCTGAGATGAAATTACAAAATGTTTTACAGATTGTTTTTATACGGAAAAATGAGTTACAGTTGAAGACAATCACCTTTTAAATTTTGGAACAGTTCATGTTTCCGTACCAATTCTACACACTTCTCTCATTCCTCCTCCTCCTCTGCATCATCATCATCATCATCATCATCATCATCATCATCATCATCATCATCATCATCATTTATTTCCTTTGTTTCTTTCTTATATTTATTTTATGTTGTTTCCACTCCCTGTGTTTTATCACATCCTTGTGTTCAAGATAAGAGTCAGTGCTTGTTTTGGCCAGTTTGCTGACGCCACCGAAAATGAAAACAGGTTTTAGAGCAAATATTACTTGTACCCTCGGGTAAGTTCGAGAAACAGGTCACGTGTTCTTGAACAAACAGAGGGCGCCAGAAAATTCCATCGCCCCGAAAACATCTCTAGGATACACCAGGAGAAAAGAGATACCAGTTCACGTGTACCTTCTTACCAAAGTTACGGAGCGCTTGTTTTTCAGTTTAAATGGTTAAAGTATTAGTCGCTTTCAGGATCACAGTTTATTCAAAGTAGGTTCTTTACAGGAATTAAATTTATTTCATGAATATAGAGAACAGAAATTTAGGACACACATCTATGATTTATGATAATGAATGTTTAATTTGTGCAGTAATTTTATACGACAGAACTGCATAGTTTAAATGGTACATAAAAGAAATATGAGCAAGGCAAGACAGGAACTCAAAAGGACCATATGAAAACCATATCTTACTTCCTGTAGTTGTGTATGTTTTACTTTTTGATTGATGTATTGTAATGTTCTCTACATACACAACATATGCACTTTCACTGATAACAAATATAAATGGTCTCTACATACACAATATATGTACTTCCATTGATAACAAATATAAATTTTCTCTACATACGCAACATATGTATTTCCACTGATAACAAATATAAGATCTTTTTGTGTCACCATATGGAGGCGAACATGTTGTTAGTTTTGGCAATTAGCGAACGATACAATCGTCAGAATATGGCAAACCATAGTTGACATACTAGCGTCAGTATATGGCAAACTATAGCTGACATACTAGCTTAAGATTATGATAAACCATAGCTGGCATACTAGCTTCAGATTATGGTAAACCATACTAGCTTAAAATTATGGCAAACCATAGCTGACACACAAGCTTCAGAATGTGGAAAACCATAGCTGACATGCTAGCTTAAGAATATGGCAAACCATAGCTGAAATACTAGCTTCAGAATATGGCAAACCATAACTGACATACTAGCTTCAGAATATGTCAAACCATAGCTGACGTACTGGAGTCAGAATATCGCAAACCATAGCTGACATACTAGAGTCAGATTGTGCGAAACCATAGCTAACTAAGAGCTATTCCACCTCTCCCTTGGTGTACTTAGTAATAAACTAGCCTGTCTTACGGGGTAGGGATCGCTATAGTCCCTATAGTGGTGGAGACTTCCCAAGAAGTATTGCACGCCATCTGCTTTTTAACTCCACTCAGTTACTGAAAAAATAGCCACCATAACCGGCTTCCAAACCGACACAGTGCTGTGTCTAAACATCTTCAGCGCTTCGGCTACAAAGAACACCAGCTCGCAATTCCAGGGAGAAGAAGAAGAAAAAGAAGAAGGTGCAACAAACAGAGTGTTTTGTATGGTTCATACAGCTGTTGAAACACATAGAGTCTTTCTGCATGCCTCTCCGAACATCAAAACAAGTTAATCAGTTTTCTATTTACCTCTCAGAACAATCAAAACAAGTTAATCAGTTTTCTCTTTACCTCTCAGAACAATCAAAACAAGCTAATCAGTTTTCTCTTTACCTCTCAGAACAATCAAAACAAGCTAATCAGTTTTCTCTATGCCTCTCAGAACAGCCAAAACTTTGAACGTGTCCATTTTGAGGCTTTCAGAACAGCTGAACAGAAAGGTCAAGCTGAACCGTGTTATTTAGTCACGTGATTAGATATGTATATGTGTGTTGGGGGGAGGGAGTTTGGTTCTTAATTCATTTCTGTTTACAAGGTCATGGCAGGGTCAATAACAAAAAGGGCTGTTGTCATTTTGAGATGGATGTTATATTGTGATATATGTTATATTGTGATAGATGTTATATTGTGTTGGATGTTATATTGTAATGTATGTTTTATTGTGATGGATGTTATATTGTGATAGATGTTCTATTGTGTTGGATGTTATATTGTGATGTATGTTATATTGTGATAGATGTTATATTGTGTTGGATGTTATATTGTGATAGATGTTATATTGTGTTGGATGTTATATTGTGATGTATGTTATATTCTGTTGGATGTTATATTGTGATATATGTTATATTGTGTGGATGTTATATTGTGATAGAAGTTTTATTGTGATAGATGTTATATTGTGATGTATGTTATATTGTGATGTATGTTATATTGTGATAAACGTTATATTGTGTTGGATGTTATATTGTGATAGATGTTATATTGTGATAGATGTTATATTGTGATGTATGTTATATTGTGATGTATGTTATATTGTGATAAACGTTATATTGTGTTGGATGTTATATTGTGATAGATGTTATATTGTGTTGGATGTTATATTGTGTTGGATGTTATATTGTATTGGATGTTATATTGTAATGTATGTTTTATTGTGATGGATGTTATATTGTGATAGATGTTCTATTGTGTTGGATGTTATATTGTGATGTATGTTATATTGTGATAGATGTTATATTGTGTTGGATGTTATATTGTGATAGATGTTATATTGTGTTGGATGTTATATTGTGATGTATGTTATATTCTGTTGGATGTTATATTGTGATAAACGTTATACTGTGTTGGATGTTATATTGTGATAGAAGTTTTATTGTGATAGATGTTATATTGTGATGTATGTTATATTGTGATGTATGTTATATTGTGATAAACGTTATATTGTGTTGGATGTTATATTGTGATAGATGTTATATTGTGATAGATGTTATATTGTGATGTATGTTATATTGTGATGTATGTTATATTGTGATAAACGTTATATTGTGATAGATGTTATATTGTGATAGATGTTATATTGTGTTGGATGTTATATTGTGTTAGATGTTATATTGTGATAGATGTTATATTGTGATAAACGTTATATTGTGTTGGATGTTATATTGTGTTGGATGTTATATTGTGATAGATGTTATATTGTGATAGATGTTATATTGTGATAGATGTTATATTGTGTTGGATGTTATATTGTGATAAACGTTATATTGTGATAGATGTTATATTGTGATAGATGTTATATTGTGATGTATGTTATATTGTGATGTATGTTATATTGTGATAGATGTTATATTGTGATAGATGTTATATTGTGATAGATGTTATATTGTGTTGGATGTTATATTGTGATAAACGTTATATTGTGATAGATGTTATATTGTGATGTATGTTATATTGTGATGTATGTTATATTGTGATAGATGTTATATTGTGATAGATGTTATATTGTGATAGATGTTATATTGTGTTGGATGTTATATTGTGATAAACGTTATATTGTGATAGATGTTATATTGTGATAGATGTTATATTGTGATAGATGTTATACTGTGATGAGTTTTATTCTGTGTTGAATGTTTTATTGTGATGGGTGTTATATTGTTGATTTTCTCTGTATTACTGTGATGGTATAATATGGTTTCAGCGCAAGCTTTACCCTGGCCGCCGATGTGGTGTAAGTTTTATGTTTGTGTTTGTAAGTTAATGTAAGTTTTGTTTTACGTATGTGAAGAAGCTAAAGTAGGTTTCGTTGCATGTAAGTATTGTTCAACGTAATGTTCCTTACACATTTTTTTCTTTCTTGAATTTAGTGAACAGTATGTCACCCCCCCCCCTTAATCCCATAGTTTGGGGTGCAAGGAGTGTCTTTCCTCCACTGTCCAGATTGTAAGTCATATGTATACCAAGTTTGGTTGAGACTGCTCCAGACGTTACTGAGTTGTGCCTGAACATACATACAAACACATCCACATACACATATAAGGTCTGTTGTGATCTGTCGTTTTTTTTCCCTTTAGATACTTGAAACTAACTGTGGTTAGAAGTAATGTTAAATCATCGCCTGTCATTTTTTATTGATACCCTAAAACCAGTAATGCTACGTGACTTGTGATTCCTGAGGTTCTAAGGACTCTTAGTGCCAGAGGTTGGTGGAGAATTCGCTCTCCGCTCCAACGGCGTGCGTCTCAAACAGCCTCTGGCAGTCAAGTCCAGATACTGGCTTTTTCGTGGCAGAACTGTTTAAACTGATAGTAGAAGGGGCCATGGTGAATATCTGGCGCCTGAAAACCAGACAGTTAGGGTAGATGAGAGGCACGTTTGGTAGCTCATCTACCCCTGCTGGCTAGATTCTTCAGCTGCCGTGCGTGGAGCGGTGCTCCTCCTGGCCAATGAAGAAAAGTGCAAATGGGGTTGCCGCGCGGCACCACTGCGGAAAAGGTGGTAGAAAGGATAAAGCGAAGCAAACAGTCAAATCACGGCAGCTCTGCTCTTGAGGTCGGCCACGTCCTAAGTGCACTCATATCGGGTGAAATGCCTGAACCGGCTTAACTCAGAGGTTAAGACATTGCTGGCGAGACTCTTCAGATGCCGCGCGTGGAGTGAAGCTCCTCCCGGTCAAGGAAGAAACTGTGGTAAAGAAGTAAGGGTTGCTGAGCGGAACCGTGTGAAAAAGTGAAGGAAAGGATAAAGTGAAGTTTTATCGGTATGTCCAGTAGTATCGATGCGAGAGCTACACATACCACGGTGCCTCTGCTCTAGAGGCCGCCTATGTCCGAAATACACCTACACTGGTGAAATATGCCTAAACCGGCATACACTAGGGGTGAAACTCGATGGCTAGGCGTGTCACGCCACCTCCGCTCTAGAGGTCGGTCACGCCCGATGTACACCCATACTGGTGAAATATGCCTAAAGCAGCTCATTCCAGGGGTGAAACTTGAAGGCTACACATGTCATGGTACTTCTGCTCTAGAGGTCGGTCACGTCCCAAACACGCCCATACTGGGATAATATGCCTAAACCGGCTCAACCCAGGGGTGGAAGTCACTAGTGGCGAGGATTCGTCCTCCTGGACAAAAGCTCCATCCTGGTCACAACTAGGAAGGGTAGCGGCTACGACCACAAAATGCTGAAGTCAGAGACACTGGACCAGGGCAGTCTAGATAGGCAACCACCTCTCACTTGGCGGGGATGTTTACGTATCCTAATCACGCTGAGGTTTTCCGGTGAGAAAGTCCAACTCTGGACTAAACTGGTGCAACGAAAACCACGGTGTCACGCAATCCCGCTTCTGAGATCCACCAAGAATACAGGCTCAAGCCCTGCGATACTCTGAACCTCGTATGGTCCTCTCGGGGATCTCGTGTGGTCCTTTCGAGGACCACACAGGAGACCACGGGACTTAACGAGGACCACAGGCGTAAATTCAGTAGAATCACAGGGCGGTCCTAGTGGTAGAAGCGAACGAAGAAGAAGAGGAAGAAGTGATCCCTGATACATAGAGGAATATATAGATCGAACAAAACTAAACTACCAGTACGTGAGTGTGTTAAAATGACGTAACGTTACCACTAGTCTCAGTGTTGGAGTGTTGTCCTAGTCAGGACAGATTTGTATGTTCGGGAGATGTGTTGGAAGATCACTATCTTCTAAGTAGTTGCTTTTTACTTGCTTATTGTTGTCAGGCTGTTCTTCTCCATGGCGCCGACTACGCACCCGGGAAGCTCTTGCATTGCTTGTTAAATCACCCTGCCATGTTGGCAGTTCGTTTTCCTTCCTCATCTCCATCTTCCATCATTCATTTTTTCATTCAACAAATGTTTGATGTGTATCTTGGAAGTTAGACTGTTTATTACCTTCATGGAGTTTCCTTGTTGTTAGTCTTGTTAAGTGAGTGGGAACTCCTGTCAAAGTCTTCATACGTGACATTGTTGTTTTTGTTGTGGCAGCTGCGAACCTGGCATCGTTGTTGTGTCACTCGGGGCATACCAGAGGGACAAGTTTGACTCTTTGATACAGCAGAGTTACCAAGTATTACAGGCAGCAACAATATGTAGTCTTTCTAATACAGATAAAGTCCATCTCTCTGACTCTCCGTGTACTGCCAAAGAGACATACGTCTTTAATAGGTTGCTGACAGTTCTTGCTGTGTATCTGTTGTGCTGTCAATATTTTCTTTTATTATTTGCTGCCAGATTTAATACAAGATACTAACATGATGAACCAAATTCAGAACTGATTGATACTCATCCATGCAAACTCATCATCATCATCATACTGTATGATTATCTACCAACCGATTTCATTGGTTGATTTTTTACTAATTTTATGACAATATAAAACTTAGAATTGCTGATTTAGGGTCCAGCTAAAGAAAATGTGGAAACCACTGAACTAAAAGAACAGCCTGGTCTGTTTGTGTGTTTTATTCAATACAGCGCATAGTTTCTGTTGTGTTTGATAAGTTAATCGTGATAATATGGCCATGTTTTTATCTACTTACACGAAACTGAAGGACTTTCTTATTTATATTTTTCAATGATTCGAAAATGCTGTAAAATATTTTGATTTATTGATACAAAGCATAATTTGCTGAAAGTGAGTAGCAATAACTGGATTCAAGAACTAGCAGGTTAACAATCCACTTATCAGGGATACAAAAAAATTCGCTTATCCACATCCATAACATTCTGGATGCATTATTGATTTCTTTTTTTCATATCCGACTGAACATTGATGCTCGTTACATACATTTTGGGTCACAGTGACACTTTAGTTTTTGTTTCTGGAATAATCTCCAAGTCATCAGTCAGGCTTATGATGGTGAAATAAGTGAAGCATTTCCTTCCTGGCTCTGATTCTAGAATATTAGCTATCTGTTGTAAGTGATTAGATTTTGTCTGTTGTATGTGATTAGATGTTGTTTGTTGTAAGTGATTAGATTTTGTCTGTTGTATGTGATTAGATGTTGTTTGTTGTAAGTGATTAGATTTTGTCTGTTGTATGTGATTAGATGTTGTCTGTGATTAGATGTTGTTTGTTGTATGTGATTAGAAGCTGTCTGTTGTATGTGATTAGATGTTGTTTGTTGTAATGATTAGATGCTGTCTGTTGTATGTGATTTGATGTTGTTTGTTGTATTTGATTAGATTTTGTCTGTTGTATGTGATTAAATTCTGTCTGTTGTATGTAATTAGATGCTGTCTGTTGTAATGATTAGATGCTGTCTGTTGTATGTAATTAGATGCTGTCTGTTGTATGTGATTAGATGTTATCTGTTGTATGTGATTAGGTACTAGACTCAAGAAGCAAACAAAGAACACAGGACAAAGAACAAAAAGTGATGAGGACTATGTTCTAAAATGTAAGTATAGAATACTTCACATTTTGTTGGTAAATGTAGGTGCCAACAATTTACTTTTACTGTAAGAGTTTAGATGTAAGATAAGTTTGAAATACAGATTTGATGAGGCCAACTTCCTTGTTTACACTGGTGATATAAAGAAGTGTACTTCTCCAAAAGTTCAACCCAGATCAAATCATTCCGGACAAAAAAGCCGTATTTTTGTGTTTAGAACAGTGTTTGTGTTTCGTGACATCGCCATGACTATTTTGATAGGGAGGGGACGACTCAGTGGGCAGCCTTTTGTTATAAAGGAGGTTGGTGCCAGCCTGTACGAGAGACCAGCCGACCTCTTTCATGTCTGTAGCTAAGAAATAAGCGTAGGAATAAGATGAAAATGTTATAGAAGTATGAGTAAGAAATATTTCACTTACGTAATATTATGCAATAATGACACTATAATTAGTGTGATGGGGGTCGCTAGCCACAGTTTGCCTATCCCTGATGTAAGATTGTACCAGACGTTGCCGACGCCGTATACGCAACACTTGTCCGTTTGTTGTCGAGGCTAACCAGATCTCCTTCCCTAAGTCCACGTTATCAGTTCAGGAGTGTTTCACCTGTACTTCACACAATGCTATTATGTGCAAACGTTGTGGTTTGAAGTACATAGGGGAGACTGGCTTACGCTTAGTAGATCGATTTCGCCAGCATTTCAATGATATTTCTAAGAAAGCCTGGACACCTGTGACTAAACATTTTTGTCTTAGCAACCACAGGGGAAAACAGGACATTTCTGTTACTGCAATCCGCTCTTGTTCTGCTGATGTACGATCTCGGAGGGTCCTAGAACAGCGCCTTATTTTCCAGACTGGCTGTCTCCACCCAGCTGGAATTAACAATGTCTTCAGCTTTCTGTAACTTCTTTAGTTTTCCACTCTCCTTTTTTTAAACTCTACTTTCTTTCTCTATGCTACCCCTCCCTACCACCACCCTCTTTTCTTCTCTGCCAACATATTGGTGTCTTGTCCTATTCACCAGTTTCACATTTTCTCCCTGCAGGTGTTTATGTTCTTCATTCATTATCTCTCTGCGTTCCCTTTTCCCTCCCCCCCCCCCCCCCACACATTCTTCTCTAGGAGCTATCACATTTCTATTGCCTTCCCCCACCCCTTTCTACCACTTGTTTTCCTCCTCTCACTCCACCTCTTCTTTACGACTGGCCCTATCTGGTATCCAGTGTTGTGGTCAGCGTGGTCCTTCCTTCTACTACACACATTTCTGTTTTCTACTTTTGGAGGAAGCCATATTTAGATAAGTTCTTCGTTTTTTATTTTTATTTTTGTCTCTTGTGTGCATGTAATCCTCCAAAAAGGCTCACGCCGAAA